>VMDR010004415.1:0-60422 GCA_007922815.1 Macrotus californicus | reverse complement strand
AAAAGTATAAGGATTCATGGACACGGACAACAGTGTGGTGATTGTGGGGGGAGAGGGGAAGGGGTAGAAGGGGGGTTAATGGTGATGGAAAAAAATACAATAAAAAAGTGAATAAATTTAGCAGGCAGATAAAACACACGCATGAGAAGAGGGAAAGCCTTCAGGAGCACCTGACAGGTATTCATAGTCTTCATTAAATCAGAGAGGTCAGGTACCTTCTTCAAGTCACACAGCAACTCCTCCAGTGACTTCAAACTCAGGCCTCTTTCCATTCTGAGTTGGTATCCGGGTCTCTAAAGAGATCCTTGGTGTGAGATTGCTTTTTAGGATAGAAGAAGCAGAACTTGACATTCATTTAGTTAACAGGAAATCCTGTTGCTAAGAGACCTCTGAGGACTGGGGAGAGGGTTGGAATCCATTGCTAGGCAACCTGGAAGAAGCCAGCCAGGCAGGTTTGGCTCTACGCACCTTTCTCCCACCTTTCAGAGGCTCCTACAACGCCAGGCTGGGTGCGTTCTTAAAGACCGCTAGTCCAACCACCTAACTGTACAGAGCGGGACACAGGCATCAGAAGGCCACGTGATTAGCCCAAAGTTGCTCCAACTTCTCAACAAGAACAAAGACAAATGGTATGGGAGGCCACTGCCGTGAGTGGCCTGGCATGGCTGAGGCGGTTTTAAGGCAGAGCTGGTAGCAGAAGAAGAGTCCATAAAACAGTAAAGAAGTCCATTGCCAAAGGCCTCAAATGCCAGGCCGAGAATTTCAGACTTTACCCTGCAGGAACTGCGGAGCCGCCGGGAGGTTTTCCGTAGTGGTCAGATTGGTGTTTTCAGAAGACCCGTGGGCTGCAGTGTGGAGACTTCAGAGAAAGTGCAAATGCCTTCCAGGCCCTTCGTGCCCTTGCCAGTCTGTCTCCTTTCACCCGCCCCCCGCCACCCCAGCCACAACCGACTTCCCTCCATGTCAGCCGCCCTGAGTCTTTCCACTCACCTTTACAGGTGTTTGAAAGCTTCGTCCTGTAGTTCTAGTTAAAATTGCTGTCCCCCGACTCAGAAGTGTGAAGAACCACCATTTCATTAGGCTCACAAACACTGAGGTCAGCAGTTCAGACAGGGCGAGAAGAGAAGGCTTATCTCTGCTCTGTGACGGCCCAGTCTCAGCTGGCAAGGCCCCACAACAGCTGGGAGTGACTTGAATGGCGGGGCTGGAATCCCCTGGAGGCTTCTTTGCCTACATGTCTGGCCCTGAGCAGGTGCCTGCATACCTGGAGCACCTACCCGTGGTCTCTCCCTGTGTTTTGGACTCTTCACCACATGATGGCTTAGGGTTGTTGAATTTCTTACATGGTGGTTCAGCGTGACCTAACCTTGGAAACACACAGCAGCAACCTGCTGTATCCTATGGGTGGCAAGTGGATCACAAAGGCCAGCCCAAATCCAAGGGGAAGGACATTTATGGAACGAATGTCAAAGAACTGGAAGCCATGTTCTGAAACCACAATCACCTACTGAGATCTCACAGCTTAAAATCACCATCTCCTGGAGGGTTACTTGACCATACCCTGCTCCGTGCTCGGACTGAGTGCCTCCTCTGTGTTCCCAGCCCCGCTGCCCATCTCCATCAGTGGGTTTCTACCTGTGTTTATGTATCTTTCTCCTTCTCAGATTTGTGGGCTCAGTGAGAACGGACCATGTCTGTCTTTTTCACCTCTGTCTGTCCAGAGTCTGGCATTAGCAAACCCTTAATAAATAAAGGTTTTTCTGTTGAATGGGTGAGTGAATGAGACATTGAATAACTTAAGGTGTGGAGTCTTCCTCATGAAGCTTACATATTAATTGGAAATATAGATAAAAATAAAAAGTATATGTGCCAAATACTATTAAGAAAAATAAGCCCTGGCTGGTATAGCTCAGTGCATTGAGCATTGGCCTGCAATCCAAAGGGTGACTGCTTGGATTCCCAGTCAGGGCACATGCCTGGGTTGCAGGCCAGGTCCCCAGTGGGGAGTGTGCGAGAAGCAACCACACATTGATGTTTCTCTCCCTCTCTTTCTTTCTCCCTTCCCTTCTCTATAAAAATAAATAAATAAAATCTTTAAAAAGAAAAGAAAAAGAAAACTCTGGCTGGTGTAGGTAAGAGGGTTGAGCGCCAGCCTGCAAACAGAAAGGTCACTGGTTTGATTCCCTATCAGGGCATATGCCTGGGTTGCGGGCCAGGTCTCCAGCTGGGGGCATGCAAGAGGCATAAGTAAAATCTTAAAAAAATAAAAATGCATAAAGAAAAGTAATGCAAAGGAGATAGTATAAGGGGGTGGTGGTGACACTTTGTGTAAATGGTTGGAGAAGATCTTTCTGAGGTAGTGACATTGGAGCTGAGACGTGAGGGAGTAAATATCTGGGAGATGAGCATTTCAAGCATGAATAGCATGTGCAAAGGGCCTGAGGTGGCTGTGTGCTTAGTAGTTTTGAGGAACAGCGAGGAAGTCAGTATGGCTAGAGCATGGCAAGCAAAGGAAAAGCCATTGGAGATGGGTACCCAGGTGAGCCACAGTGTTTGGCTTTGAGTCTGAATGAGATGGAGACCACTGGAGAGTTCTGAGCAGGGGGTGGGGGTCACGGTCTGATTTTTATATGGATTAACCAGATCCCTCTAGCTGATGTGTGGATGATAAGACTGTGAACAGGGCGAAGGAGAAAGGAGTCTAGTGAAGAGGTTGGTACAGGATCCAGGCAAGAGATGATGGTAGCCAGGCCCAGGAGAGTGGCCACAGAAGAGGTGAGAAGTGATAGAACACAGGACACATTCTGAAGGCAGAGCCAAGGAATCTGAAGCTGTGGGGAAAAGAGGAGCCAAAATGACAGAGGTTTTTGGCTTTACTGGTATATGAAGATGTGGGTGAGGTTGGGGAGCAGGCTTGGGAGCTTTGTGGAAACAAGATTTCATTTGTATTTATTTATTTATTTATTTTTAAAGATTTTATTTATTTATTTCCAGACAGAGGAGAAGGGAAGGAGAGAGGGAGAGAAACATCAATGCGTGGTTGCCTCTTGCACATACCCCACTGGGGACCTGGCCCTCAACCCAGGCATGTGCCCTGACCGGGAACCAAACCGGTAACCATCTGTTTTGCAGGCCTGCACTCACTCCACTGAGCCACACCAGCCAGGGCAAGATTTCATTTTTAGACATGCCAAGTTTGGGGTGCCAATTAACATTCCAGTGGAGGTGACAGGACGGCAGCCAGACATACAAGTCTGGCAATGTTGGAATGGAGCTATAGACCTGAGAACTCAGTTAAGATGAGCAGAATTCCTTCTTTTAATTGTATTTATTTTACTTTTAGAGAGGGGAAGGGAGGAAGAAAGGGAGAGAAACATCAATGTGTGGTTGCCTCACGTACCCAATAGGCTGGGGATGTGGCCAGCAACCCCGGCACATGCCCTGATTCAAAACTGTGACCCTTTGGTTCATAGGCCGGCACTCAATCCACTGAGCCACACCAGCCAGGGTAGATAAGGAAATTCTAACACTGCTCCCAAGATTCCTACCCGCTGGAGTGCTTGCCAGAAGTGAGCCCTTCCCCACTGTAGGCAAGACCAGTGTTACATTATAAGGCAAAGGTGAAGGGATTTTTCAGATGCGACTCAGGTCCCAAATGAATTGGTTTGTAGTTAATCAATAAGGGGATTTTTCTGGGTGGGGCTCATTGAGTCAAGCACGTCCTTTAAAAGAGAGCTTTGCTTGAGTCAAGTGACTGGAAGCTGAGAAAGAGTCCCCTGCTGACTTTGACAAAATAAGCTGCCATGCTGTGAGATGGCCTCTGAAGAAAGATACCGTGAGCCGCTGGCTCCTAGGAACCAAGCATAGTACCAGGGGACAGCCAGGGAGAAAGCAGGAAGCCTGTCCTTAGCCACAGGAGCTGAATTCTGCCCATCACCATGTGAATTTGGAAAAGGTTGCTGAGCTCCAGAAAGGAGTGCAGCCCAGCCAACACCTGGACTGCAGCCTTGTGAGACCCCGAGCAGAGCGCCCAGCGAAGGCATACCTGGACTCCTGTGAAATAATAAACACGTTGTTTTAAGCTGCTAAGTTTCTGGCAACTTGTTATTGCAGCAACAGATAACCAACACATTAGTGTGGAAGTGTCTTTAAAGGTCTGGAACCAAGATGGCTCAAATAACCCAGGCAAGGTTAAACCAGACTGCAGAAATACTGTGGGACACACCCCGACCCCAGCCCCAACTGCTTCCTACTCCTTTCAGCCACTAGGTGTCCCCAGAGTCCACATAAGCAGAGCTCCCCACCTTTCTCAGGTCAGAATCCATTTCCTTCTGAAATGGAAGGAACCGAATAGTAAATGGTGTCTCTTCTATTGCTGTTCCATTTCCTCCACTTCACATAAAAGGGAACGGAGGCCTGCGAAGGGGAAGGGCCTGGCCCCAAGGCCCCCCAGTGCTCTAGCACTGTGAACCGCCAGGCGTTTTACCCTCCCCCCTCCCCGCCCTGCCCCGACCCTGGGGATTCTGAAGGGCAAATAGACAGATGATGGCTCTGAAGATTTACCAGGGAAGGACTGCGAAGGAGAATGACATCAGCAGAGGGCTCTAGAGTGCCCTGGGGGGTGATGCTGGCGTCTACGTGATGCCTACTGGAAAGGGTACAACGTTCAGTTTGGAGCAGTGCTGGTGGTGAATGCAAGAGGCTCCTCCAGACACCAGTTCCTGAGGGCGGGGGCATCAGAGGTGCCTGGTTATGGATGGTTGCTGGGCCCGTGAGCCATGCCCTTGGTCCAGCCCCTGCACCCTCCGCTGCAAACTGGGTTCTCCAGAAGCAGACACAGAGACTGAACTTGGGGTGCAAAATATTTATTAGGGATAAACACCTGCAAAAAGAAAAGGGAGTTGGAAGCAGGGCTGGGTACAGGAAGTCAGCCAGTGGTGCAGGCCTGGCAAAGCCTCCCTCGCCCTGGAGGGGCCCTGGGTGAAGATGGGGCGAGGGCGGTGCAAGTACTGCCTGCCAGTGTCTGTCCCACACTGAAGTGAGATGGCCAGGCAGTCAGACCTGACCCCGCTCTGACACCAGACACAGGCGGGGCTCTCTGCAGTCGGAGCAGACCGACCAGCAGAGCTCGGACAGCTGGGGGTCTCCACTGACCCTACTTCCCCCAGCAGGGGACATGCTTCCTTGGACAGGGTGCTGGGTGACACACATCTTCTCCACCTCCTCAACCCTTACAGGACTTGGATTTGGGTCATCTTGCTTCCAATCATGAGACTGAGAAGCTGGCACTGTAATTTCTACACTGCCCCAGGCCACCTTTCTGTATGCGCCCAGCATCCCCAAACCTGTTCTAGTCCTCCTTTAAGTCACCTGTAAGTATCCCAGTCCCCAAATACCCTCTCTGAATGAGGTCTGCACACTTGGCCTTGGTTTTCACCAGAGAAATGGCTTTGTCCAACCTTAGGAATTCACAGGATCTGGCAGAGTGAAAGCTAGGGTGAGGGGGCCCCAGGGGGGACAAAAGGACTTTCAAAAGCCTTGGTCTGGGCTTCCAAAACACACTGGTGAGAATCTCAAGGGCAGGAATCATTGTAGTTTGGTGCTTTTCTTTACTCATTCAATAAAAATATACTTTGGGCCAATTGTGTGCCAGGCACTGGGACCAACCCCACCACTCCAGGCCCTGAGCCAGCCTTACACCATCTGCAGTTTCAAGCAGGGAGAAGCAGAGCCCTTAAGGAACAGAGATAGCCAAGATATGGAGGCGTCTCTGACCTTGGCTGCTTGCAGGTCCTCTTGCAAGTTGCGTCACCACTCTGACCCTCAGTTTTCTCCTCTCCACAGGGGAGTAATAGAGTTTACTGAGCACCACGTTAAATGCTGCTCACCTCACACTTCATTTCACCCTAAGCAGCAGGTACTGCGAGCTTCCATGTTACCCATGTGGCAGTCAGGGTGAAGTGAACTCAGTCAAGGTCACGCAGGTGATGGTGGACGGAGCTGGGCTTGGAGCCCAGACAATGTGGCCCCACCCTGCTTTTCAATCCTCGTTAGGATAGGGGTCAAACTGGCCCCTCCAGACCACGTATGCCTATACATTTCATTGGGTCCACAAAGATTTAAGTCAGTTTTCACTTTGAAATTGAGATGTCCAGAAATACCCAAATTCCACTTTCTCTTGAAAAATCTAGCCACCCAGCCACTGTGGACTGCAATCCCACAGGGTCACAACTGGCAGGAGGGGACCAGTTGCCCCCACCTTGAAGTGGGTCATAAAGCCAGTGTACACCCAGATTCTCATTCATTCATGCTACCTGCCTGGCCTCTGCAGGAAATGAGTTTGCCACCCTTAATGGAGACCAGGGAGTCCTGAGATAGAGGGAGGCAGAGGCCTGGAGGAGCCAGGTGCCTTGTCCTGGAATTCCCAGCTCTTCCTGTATAGTGCTAAACCAGAAGACTTGAACCTGGCAAACTGTTTGGGAAGGGTTGAGGAAAGGCACAGACATGTAGAACCACAGGGCGAGGTAGGGGCAAATACACTTTATTCAGTCCTGGCATCAGACTGGCGGAAGTCCTGCTGTGGGTGCCAGTGCCCCAAATGGGAGGGATCCCTCCCCTCAGCTACTAGACTAGTTCTCCAAGACCACAGACAATGACATCTCTTCACTCACATGACGTTTTCTGGGGTTTTTTTCATTGTCTTTTTGTTGTTGTTTTACTTAAAAAAGAGAGAGAGAGAGAGAGAGAGAGAGAGAGAAAGAGAGAGAGAGAGAGAGCGCAAGAAAGGCCCAGAGCCGGAGCACCAAGCGTAAAGGAGGCAGCTGGTGGCTTTGTCAGCGATGGGAACGCGTGGGGCAGAGACCAGCAGAGACCCTGGGCAGGGGTCCCGGAGGACTCTGGGACCGTTTGTTCCTGAGATTTGTGTGTGTGAATGAGAGTGTGTGCACACCCGGGGGTGGGGTGAACACACGCCGGTGAGTTACAGGTAGTGAGGGCAAGGGAGGTGGGGGTGGGGGAGGCCGGAGGGGCGGGGCCTGAGCGGGGAATTGGAGTTAGACGGGTAACACCAGGGGCAGGGTCCCTAAGGCACCCCGAACTGGACACAGCTTCTTCCTACAGCATCGCTATCCCTATTTTTCACGTGGAAAAACAGGCGCACAGGGCACACCTCCACTGCTCTGACCGCCTTTCAGTCTCACTGGTCCAATCGATGGTCTTAAGTCAGCTGCTTAAAAACAAGGCTCTTAAAAATGAGGCTCTTCTTGACACTCCATCTGCTATCGTGCCTCAGTCTCAAGCCCCTAGTAGCAACGTGCCTCAGCTTCTCCCACTGAATACCATCACTGGGGGCACAGAGAGGCTTGAGTGACAGGAAGAGGTTGTGGGCTTCAGGAGCCCAGGCCCGGGAGCGTGCCCTGAAGTGACAGGGCTCTTCCGGGGGAGGGGGAAGCGGCAGAACCCTGTCCCCCAAACAGACTGTTACGTGTCTTGATTCTGAGTTTTCTTGGTCATCCCTTCCTCTCATGGTGCATTTCCAGAGAAAGATCCTACCCCCAATTCCCAGGTTGGGGAATAAAAGAGAGGTTTCTGGGGACCAAGATAGGCCGCAGAGGCATTCAGGTAGTCGGTGTGTGTGTGGGGTGCAGGTGGGTCTGGGCGACCCCATAAGTGAAAGGAGATTATGCCACTTCGGACATTTTCAAGCTCCAAACCAACCCTTCCAGACCGGCTAGTTAGTCCCTTTCTCCCCCTTCTGAGTGCTCCTCCCATTAAGGCAGTGACGCCCCGTCGGGTTGAAAGGAAGCCGCAGCTCCCGGATCAAAATATTTCTCAGGATAGCTCTGTACCCACCCCACTTCTGCACGGTGCTGGCCGGAGGGACCAGCCCCCTCCTCCCAAGGAGGATCAAGCATGCGCAAGAAGGGGGCGGGTCCCTGCGCTCCTAGAGTAAAAGAAGCGCGCCCCTCCCCCCGCTTGGGAGGGGAGGGGCCTGGGAGGAGCGCGCGGGGCCGCAGGGCCCCACCGCCCCCTTAAACGAGAAGGGCTAGGCGAAGGCGGAGGGATTCCGGAGCAAGGGCGGGGGTGTGTCCTCCGGCCTCGAGGAGGGGCAAGTGCATGGTGGGGGAGGGGCACAGGTCTGTAGGAAAGGACGGGAGGTGTACCGGAGGGGGGCTGGCTGCTGGTGGCTGTGCAGGAGGGAGCAGGACGGGGAGGAGCTTGGATGTCAGGGAAAGGGTGGGGGTTGGGCTGCCTTGGGGTGTGTCTGCGGGGGAGGGGCATGTCTGGATTCGAGGGGGGATGGGCACGTCTAGGAGGGGGGAGGCTGCGTGGGAGATGGGGTGCCAGCCTCGGCCTCCGAGGGGCCCCAATACCTGATTCCTGTATGTAAACAGCTGGTTTGGGGGCTTGCGCGCCCCGCTGACGGTGGGCTCAGTAGGTGAAAACCAGGTCGGCGATGCTAGACGGGCGCCAGTCCCCAGCGATCATCTCGGTAACCTCGGGGGTGCAGTAGTCCGGGAACTCGAAGTGCGACGTGCCTGACGGAGGCTGCAGGTCAGGGTCGCGGTCCAGGGCGTTGCAGTCCAGGCCAGCTGGGCCCGGGGGCAGTCTGGACAGAAAGCCTAGCGGCTCCTCTCCCGACGCCGCCGTCTCCTCTTCGCCTTCCTCCACCGCTGCCGCCTCCTCCTCCTCTTCCTCAGGCTCCTCGTCCTCCGACGGAGTCGGGGAGGCGGTGGTGACAGCCGCTCCCTCACCCGACGGCCCCTGAGCGCGCTCCGCCGGCCCCCGGGCAGCCCGCCCTGCCGGGACCATCTTCCACAGCTCCCGCCCGGGGGTCTCGACCAGACGCACTTCTAGCAGCTCCTCGTCGTCGTCCTCATCGTCGTCCTCGGGCGCCGCCGCGCTGCCCCCCAAAGGCCCTCCTGCCGCTCGGCGGCCCCCGCGGCCAGGCAGCTGCGGCCCGGGCTTGAGCCGGCTGCCACCACCGCCGCCACCGCCGGGGGGGCGGGGCCGCGCCTTGGCTGGCGCCCCCTTGCTCTTTTTGCGCGGCCGGTACTTGTAGTCCGGGTAATCCGCCATGTGCTTGAGGCGCAGCCGCTCCGCCTCTCGCACAAACGGGATCTTCTCCGAGTCCTGCAGCAGCTGCCAGCGGCGACCCAGGCGCTTGGAGATCTCGGCGTTGTGCATGTCGGGCCACTGGTCCATGATCTTTCGCCGTTCGTGCTGTGACCACACCATGAACGCATTCATCGGTCTCTTAATGTGGCCGCTCGGGGTCTTGCACCAGCCGGGCTCACGCGCCCCCTCCTCGGCCGGCCCCGGCCCCGGGGGCGGCGGCCCGCCGTCCCGCTTGGCCCGCGTGCCCCGCTGCTGCACCATCGCGCCTGGGCCCGGGGCCGCTAGACGCCGCCGGGGGCCGTCCGCATCCTCCGCGGCTGGGGGTGGGGGAGGAGGCAGCAGCGACGGAGGGGCGGCCCCGCCCCGTAGCTCGGCCCGGCCCCCGAGAGCTGGGGAGCGAGGAGCTGGGCGCTCGGGCCCAACGGACGGCGGGGGGAGGTCAGTGGCTCGGTCTCAGGCGGGCTCGGCGCGTCCCCGCCGCCTCCCGCAAGTTGCGCCCCGCTGCACGCTACACATTGTTTTGCGGGGGCGGAGGAATCGCACCCCCGGACCCCCGCGGACTCTCCTAGCAGCCTCCTGCTCAGCCGCGGCCCGCGCGCGCCGCTCCCCGCCCGATTGCCTTCCAGTGTCTTTCTCCCCGCGCGGCCCCGCCGGCGCGCGCACCACCCCTCCCCCTCGCCGTCTGCGGGCCGCTGCGGCGCGCGCGGGGCCGCCCCGTGTAAACACCGAGGTGCCCGCTTGGGCTGCGGCCGGGCCACGCCTCGCGCTCGAGTGGCGCGTCACCCGTTGCTGGGCAGAGAACCCGGTATTTGCATCTCCCAATCGCTGGCTGCCGGGACGGGGCGGGGCTGCGCGGTTTCGCGTCTGGGATTGGGGGTGTCGGATGAGATCGGTTTCTTTTCTTAGGTTGGGGACTGGAGGGGGTGGGCACCGATATTGCCTCCTATCTGGTTCCGAAAGCTTGTCCCCGCCGCGCGTTGCCTTTGAAATTTTAGATTATTCGGTGACACCTGCCGTCAGGTAAGATCTGTCCCCTCCTCTTTAGGGGCGTCTTTTTGTACTGTCCCAGAAAAGAATTTGGGGGACCCAGGCTCAGGAAAGCTCCTTAAGGGGACCGACTCATCGTGTCATAGATGTAGTTCCTGCTACTACAGACAGGGTCCAGCCACATAGGGGCTTAACAATGCTTTTGGACCCAATGAGCCCTTTCATTTAGTATCTGGTTTGAGGCGCCAGTAGAATTCTCTGAGAAAGAAGAGAATATTACGCTCACATCCAAAGTACGAAACACCGAGGACGTGTGAACTAGGGCTCGAATCCTAGGCTCGCGGTCCCAGCTCTCTCTTCCCTGCTCAGCGCACAAGGGGTCGGTACACGTCGCCTACCAACCAAGTCCTGAGCAGAACGGACGTCCCGCTTTTCACAGTCCTAGGGCGAGGTTCGAGAATGTGCGGATGCCCCATAACCAGATCCTATCACATACTGCAGCGGGTCTGCTGCGGGACTAGGGTGCGACACCCGTCCGGGATAAGACGGGCGTGCGCGGGCACAGGGGCGGAGCCTGATCAAGGGGCGTGCCGGCGACGCATGCTCAAGGCTCGTGGCGGGGAGGGGCTGCGCGCTCCCTGCTCACCACGTGTGAACCTGCACGGGCACTGCGGCTTGTGTGCTAACCCTGGGAGAAGTCACCTTCACTGAGACCAAGACCAGGGCGATGAGAGGGGGAGCTGAGGCCTAGTCCCTCGAAGTCAGTTACTGGAAGGGGTCGGAATTAGGGGCTCTAAAATGGCATTCTGCTGGGGCGTAGTGGGTGGGCACCGGTAGAGGCGGACGTAACTTATCTCTGGCGGTATACCTTACCTCCACTCCGCGGGTGGAGGCTGAGAGCCTAGCCGGAGGGTGTAGGGAGTGGGGGATGGGATGAGGTAAGGCTCCACAGAAGCGGGGTGGGGGCGGGGTGATGCTCTGGGTGCCCTAGAGGGAAATTGGAGCATCGCGGGCGGGAGGGGATGACTCTTAAAGGCACAGGACACTCAGAGAAAGAAGGTCTTGCTCCCTACCAAATGCTTCGTTCCCAGTCTCACAAGGTGCTGTCCCCGAGTTTGAACATTCGCCACGGCAGCCTGGTCGTTTCAGTGCTCGATGGGGTCAGAATTACTGTATTCATATCCCGGGACCTTCTTTGCTTATCTTAAAATGGAGAAAAATCAGTTTCTCATATGGTGGTTTCTCAAATTAAATGGGATAATGGTTGCAAACACATCCCTGACGCCTAGTAAAAGTATCAAAGAGTAATCATGGGGAAAATAAAAGCTTTAAGAATTTTTCTAACGCTCCCACTTTTTCCATTTAATAGTTGTTTTACTTTAAATCACATGGACACCGCCATCTTTTAAATGCTCAGGGCCTCTGGCCCTGTAACTGCTGCTGCTACTATTGTTTACATGTTGGCCTCCTGGATGTTCCTCAAAGACAGAAGATTTGGGCCCATTTCATGGCCTTTGTACACGCTGTCTCCTCTGCCTGGAAAACTCTTCACTCACACCCTAACATGGCTGGCCTATCATTCTAGCCTCAGCGCTGGGGGATTGTCCAGGGAGACTCGGCCTGACCACGCTCTGGTGTTGCTTACGCATCGCTGCACATCTCAGGTGCACAGAATTGCTTGTCTGTGACACGTTTTCATCATTGTCCATGATGAGCTCACTCTATGTTTGTATGTATTCATTTATAAATTAAAAAAACCAGTGAAATCAACCTAACAGGAGAACCGGAACATTGATAATAACTTGCCTTCCTTGTGAACTTTTGGGTCGCATCCCCTGCCTTCCTACAGCTGATACAATGTCTATCCTAAATCTTCCCTTGCATTAAAAATACCAGCTTTATTGAGATAGAATTCACATACCATACTATTCACCCATTTAAAGTGTACAAATCAATGGTATATTCAGAGTTGTGCAGCCACCAGTGCAACCACTTTTAGAATATTTTCATCATTCCCAAAAGAAACTGTACTCCCCTTTGTTCTAATCCTCAGCTCTAGGCAACCATTAATCTTTCTGTCTCCGTGGATTTGCTGCACCATTTTGCATTCCTACCAGCAGTGCATGAGGATTCCAATTTCTCCTCTCTTCTTTTTAAAATATTTTCTTAAAAAATACATTCTCTTTAACTTTATCAAAGTATGGTGCTGTATGCAATATTCTGGTATTTACTTTCTTGCTCAGTATTATAGTGCTAAAATTCATCTAAATCCTTTCCCCTGTGTGGGGTAGTACCATTCATCTTCTACTGTGGGTCTACTGTGGAATATACATAATTTTCCTTCCCATCAGTTCTCCTGTCCATGGACATTGGGATTATTGCCAGGATTTTGCTCTTGTGAAAAATGTTACTGTTAACAATCCTAGATGTGTCCCTGGTGCTCAAGGGCAGGGAGGTCTCCCAAGTATCTCACGGAAGGTGTGATTGTGCATCTGAGGGCATGTGATTGCTAACTTTGACAAGGTAATGCCAAGCTTCCAAGTCGTACCAACTTACTTTTCCACCAACAAATATAAGCGATCCTGTGCACCCACGTCCTGTCCGGAGTTCGGTATTATCAGATGTCTTTATTTTGCTTGCATTATTCTCTTCCATCCCCTTCCCTCTTTTCACAGTACCTACCACATCTGCAGCTATGTTATGTTATTTCCTTCACTTGTTTTTCAACATCTCATCTACACGAGAATGTCAGCTTCAAGAGGCAGAGATGTTTGTCCTTGTTTACTGCTTTATCCCTAGGAGATTGCCTGGCGTACAGTAGGTGGTCAATAAGTATTTATCGAATGAGTCAAAGTCAGTGCTCTGGAGTGAGTGCACTCAAATTCCTATGGAAGCTCAGAGAAGGAAGTGAAATTTTGGAGAACAATACCGCAAACTCCAGGCTGCGCTGAGATGCGGTAGTTATCAGTACACACAGACTACCTACCCCAAGTCCTTTCAAATGGGAGCCCCAGAATCTAGACCTTAACACACTGGGAGTTCAAGTCTCTGCTCACCATTGAGCTGCTGGGTCCAGACCGTGGTGGGTAGGCAGTGAGGTTCTTGGAGAGAAGCTGACCACTGTGACCCCACCGGTCCAGGCCACCATCATCTCTCATCTGGGAACCTCCCCAGCCTCCTTTCTGGTCCCTGTAGCTGCCAGGTCCCCTTCCATTCCACTCTCCTCCCTGAAGACAGAGTGATGGGATCTTCCAGTCACAGATCATTGTGTCTCTTCCCTTCTTACCGCTCTTCAGTGCTTTCGCCATGACTCTCAAGGTAAATAAGCAGCTCACCAGGCCAAGCTTGGTCTGACCCTTGGTCACTTATCTAACCCCCTCTCCCACTTTCTCTGTTTTCAGCCAGCTTCCAGTCAATCAGGCCTGCTGAGTCCCCACACAGGGCGTTGTGACACCCCTTCTCCCGCCCTTTCTAGCACTTTCCCCTGTCTGCCTTCTCAGAGCCCTCCTAACTCCATGTTTTCTTTCCTGCACCAGCGGCTTACCTAGTTCATTCGTCACTTGGAACAGATCATTTTTAAATACCCACCTCCTCTAAATGACATTATTTTCAATAACAGTCATGAACTACGGTAAATACTAATGATAATGGCAAGAAAAGAAATGCAGACAGTGAACATATTCTTTTATTGAACTTTGTAACGTCATTGTCCGTGAAAATAAATAGTACATTCCAAAAAAGGAGAAGAGTATTGAATCAATGATTTTCAATTACATTAATACATTTCTTTGAAAGGAAAAACATACCTCTAGCAGTCCGTTGCAATAATTATGTTACATTAATTACATTACAGTTTAAAGACCCAGCACTTTAAACGTAAGAATCTGTACAATTTTACTACATAATACCATTTTACTAAATAATAAAATTTGCAGTTGCCACACTTTAGTTTGCTCTTTGTTTTACTGTTGTACGTTTTCGGTGCAAAAGCTTTAAGTGGTTGTGTGCAGTGAGAGAACCAAAGCAACTCAAGTTCTAGTTCGCCAGCTGCATCATCCCTGTGCTGTGGTTGTTTATTTTGCAGCTATTGTTTAAACACAGACATATGTTGTGCCAATGGGGCTGGAGACACAAGTGCTCAGGAAACAAGCTTGAACAATTCCAGACTGTTGGGGACTGACTCTCAAAGTAATGTGTGTGGCTGGGTCTGGCTTGGCGTGTGGTAGGGGCTGAGTGTGTAACTGGGAGGGCTCTGAATTGACTTCCTTGTAGACCATAATGTTTATTAGTGTATAAGGAATTAAAATACGCTGATTTGAAGCTTACGAATACATTATTTAAACTCAAGTTAGACTCAACTTGATCTTTAGGGAGTGGCATTTTATCAGTTGACATGGTTTAGAATTATGAGCACATGGTGATAATAAAATGCAGATTGCCTCTCAGTCAGTTTTATTACCGTCTTAAATTCTCTGCAGACACAGCCCCACTTGGTACATCATGGCAGAGCAGAAGCTCCATGAAATTGGAGGACCCACCTGATTTCCACTCTCACCTTTGTATCCCTAGCACTCAGCCGAGTTTGGCACAAGGTAGACTGAATATCTGTTCAATGAAGGGAGAAAGGAGCCACGAAGATGGGTGTGGCTGTCCCAGGCACCGTCAAGCACCTCCACCCACCCCAGCTGTCTTAGCTCCAGAACATCAGTCTGCAAAGGGGCATGATCCTTAAAAACATTCATAATGAACAGTGAGAACAGTAAGAGCAAGGTAAGTCATTTTTTAAAAAAGTCCTCACCTGAAGATATGTTTTTATTAATTTTAGAGAGAGAGAGGAAGAGAGACATGGATTGGTCGCCTCCCATCTGCACCCCAACCAGGGATAGAATATACAGCCTAGGTATGTGCCCTGACCAGGAATCAAACCCGCGACCTTCTGGTGCATACATAGCACGTATCAGCTCCAATCAGCTGAGCCACCTGGCCAAGGCAAGTCATTTTTTGATTCATCTACATGTCTTCTTAAAATATTCAGAGATTATGATTGTGTGTGTATGGCTATGATCGTGTGTGTGTGTGTGTGTGTGTGTGTGTGTACTTCGGGGCTCTTTCTTTTACCGCATAATAGTATACAACTGTGTGTGTGGCCCTTGAGCCCTTAATTATGGCCAATGCCAATAGAAAGGTGTTGTACAGAGCTCTCACCACTTTGAAAGACGGCATAAAAATGTAAAATACCACATTAATGTTTTTTCTATTGATTACATGTTGAGATTATACATATTTGGATATATTGGGTTAAATAAAATATGTTAAAATTAACCTCACTATTTTCTTTTCTTTTTTGCCTTTTTAAATGTGGCTTTTGGAAAATTTAAAATTTCACTTACGGCTTGCTTTATATTTCTTTAAAAAATTTTTTTAATTGTATTTTTTCCAGCTTGCTTTATGTCCAATATTTCTAATAGACAGTGCGAATATAGAAGATGGAGGTTTTTCTGGTCTTTACCTAGCAAAATAGAAAAGTTGGTAATCTTTTTGCCCATTCCCAAACTTTAAAATGTGTTCTCTTTTGGGGAGATTATTTTTTTTAGCCTCTCTGTGAAATCCCAAAGTCTTAAAAACCCTGATGGAATGCTGGATTGCCAACCCATGAGATGGAGTTTGAATCTCAGAGAAGCACAAGGCAGAGAGGGGAGATCAGAACTGGGACACAGTCACAGAAGGGGACAGTATCAGAGTCTTTTTAGCAGCAGCAGCATAATTGGTGGCACTGGGGAATAATCAGATTGGGAGAAGGAAGGGGAGGGTGACTGGATGCGAGAAAGGATTTTATCTGGGTAGTGGGTCCCGACTGGTGATTCTGAAATCATACCCCGTTGGCCCATCTCTCCATCTTCTGGGACCCTTATCTAGCTGATAATGAATTCAGTAGGCTTTTCTCTTTGGGGTAACTCTATAATTTATCATAAAAAGGGACAGTGTTCATGATTATTCTGGAAAAAACAGAAATAAACTGAGACTCCCTGGGTGAACTGGGAAGTCCTAAGTCATCCTCATCTCACTGGCTAAATTATAGTGGTTCCCATAAGTCTATGAAGTCAAACATGGAAATACTGGCGCTTTAACCAGTCACAGACCCAGGATATTAAGTCGAATTTTCTTCAATGTTGAGTCTTTAGGGAGTGATTTTATGTCATTTGCCTCAGTTTCATCATCTGCAAAATTGGAAGAGCCTAATAGTTCAGGACATGGGACATGGGAAAGGTTCAATGAGTGGTAGCTATAGCAAGAGCAGCAACAAAAATACTCTGTGTCTTCTATTTTTTAAAAAAAGGAACAAAAAGGCCAAACTGTAAAGACAGTATAAAGATCTGTGCTTGTCAGGGTTTGGTGGGGAGAGGGCTGAACAGGTGAAACGGAGCAGGGAAACTTTTCTGTGTGACCCTGCAGGAGTGGATACAGGGCATCATACATTTGTCAAAACCTGGGGGACTGTACAACGCAAAGACCCTTAATGCATGAAATTCTAGAAAATCATTTAGGAGATCCGGAGAATCCCAAGATAGAATGTAGCACGTGACAAAACAACTGCATTGCACGTGTGTGAAACAACCTCAATGAAGGGGATGGGGAAAAGGGGGCCGACTTCAGTAACTTGAGAAATGAGTGGAGCCCATAAAACTGAAAGCATCAGGAAGGGTACTGAAGTACTACACTCTAGACCATAAAGTTTCCCAGGGTGAGCGATGCCGACCTTGCTGTACATGTGTACTGGAGCTGAATGATTAAGTACTGGTGGTGGGTGGTGGGAGCCTGGTCCTCTCACTGTTGGAGTAAGAATTTATAAGTGACAGCCCTGGCTGGTGTAGCTTAGTGGACTGAGCGCGGGCTGTGAAACAAGGGGTTGCCGGTTCGATTCCCAGTCAGGGCACATGCCTGGGTTGCGGGCCAGGTCCCCAGTACGGGGCACATGAGAGGCAACCACACATTGATGTTTCTCTCTCTCTCTCCTTCTCCTCTCTCTAAAAAGGAATAAATAAAAAATCTTAAAAAAATTTATAGGTGAGAAGAGAAGGAGGCTGGGATGATTCATGTAGTAATGGATGAGAGTTGCCAATATAAATAGGAACTCATGTTTAGCTTAATATAGATACAGATGGTTACATACAGAAAGACTTATAGATGTGTGATAAATACAGGTTAGTATATACGCATATATTTCTTCGTTCTGTTAGTTGAGAAGACTTCAAAGAAAGGACACCCCAGAAATGAGCACACTTACTGCCTGGATCTTGGTTTGTAATACCATTCTCCAACAGGGGGAATCAGGGCTGAATTCCTCTGAGAAATGACTGATTCTAGGACTGGGGCAGGAAATCTATAAGATGAGCCTGGGGCATCACATAGAGCTGGAAAGTAAGGGGGTGCTCAAGAACAGCAACAAAAAGGAAAGACAAAGGTGGAGGCATGTCAGAGGGACACAGGAGCCAAGTCGAAGAGTCGCAAAGGCCAATGCTGGAACAATGTGAGCAACACAATTTAGTATTAGATTACAACCTAAAGTATGAAGTAAATATCTGAGTCATATCTGAGTGATATAAATAAATAACTGAATTAAAAAAGAAACAGAGGTAAAGAGACAAATCTTCAATGCAGAAAAATTCCAAATAATTTATGTAGAAACCCCACCCTGGAGGGGGTGGGGCACAACCCCCCACTTCCTAAGTGTGGGCTAAGCGCAGTCACTTCCTTCCCAAGAGGACAGCACGGAAAGGGGTAGAAGAAAAGTGACTTTACAGTGGAGAAACCTGACAGACACTGTCTCAGCTCAGCGATCAAAGCCACTACCAACAGGGAGGGGTCTTGTTGATGTCGCGGCCAGGAGGGACCTAAGGGCACAGGAGCTCAATGCAACGTGGAATCTGGATGGGATCCTGGGATAGAAAAAAGGCCATTAAGTGAAAACGAAGGAAATCTGAATTAACTATGAATTTTAGTTAATAATGATATCAGTATTGGTTTACTGATTGTACAAACGTGCCATACAAATGTAAGATACTAATAATGGAGGAAACGGGATGGATGGGAGAAAACAAACTTTGCATTTTCAATGTTTCTGTAAATAAAAAAAATGCCCTAGAAAGTAAAGTTTATTTTTTTAAAAAATGGCACTAGGTTTTAAAAAGACGTTTAGTTTATCTAGACTTTCGAGCATCAAAGCCATTACACAGCCTGCCTTCAAAATGGAACTTCTTCAGTGGATTAAGAGAAATATTAATTTATCCTATAGTTTTAATATGCTTTGAATCCAGGAGTTAAATTGTCTAAAGTCAGCTACCAATTACTTATGTCAATGTGTCACGCACTCAAGAGCAAAAACTCAGCGTCTTTAATTTGTATGTATTATATTTGAAATACAAACAAGGAAAGATGCCCAGTTCCTTGATCATTTTAAATTAAGCGAAAATACCCGTAATGAAAGAAATCCACATAGAGGAGATTTCAACCCCATTGCCTAAATTTTCATTGCCTAAAATTTAGTACACAATGACATATATTGTGTACTTGGAAGTTTGTTCTCCTCAAATAAAATACCAGCCAAAGATTACTCAAGGTAGAACTGACAGAGGCCTTACTGTCAATTCGTTCTAATTTGGAGAATTCCCTTTTTTTTTTCTTTTTTGAAAATCGAGTCCGTTGCTACTTTGAAGCTAGAGGGAAAGCAGAGTCGAAGTTCATTAATAGTGTCCCTGGGCCGAGGGCGGGCTCTAAGCTAAGGGACCTGTCCATTGGTGGGCTGCGGGGCAGCTGTGGGGCGGGGGTGCCTGGGATGGAGCTCGGAGTCCAGGATGGAGCTCGGAGCCCATTGGCTGTGTCGCTGGAGGATGGTGTAATGGACCGCCAAGGCCTATGCAGCCCGTTTCTAAGGCAACGGAGGCTTGAAAGAACCACTCAGATTTCGGCGTTCGCCCCCAACTCCCCCTTCCGGAGGGGGCAGGGCGGCCTGGATTTGAGAGCCGGTGCAGGAGGCGTGGGGGCTGGGAGTTAAGGAGACAGGGCCTTCTTCGGACCAACCTAGCCAAGCAACATCTGAACTGGGTTCGAGGAACCTGGCCTGCGTGGTCACTGGAGAAAAAATCAGCCAACTAGAAAGACATAAAGAAGAAAGAGGAAAATGACATATAATTCCATCCTGCACTGATTTCTCCACTGTTACATTCCCATGTGAACGAACACAAAGCCTGACACAGAGTAGGAACCCAGTACTCAGTGGGAGGGAGGATCCAGGATGTGGGCAACGTGGCGTGAGACAAAGTGCCCGCCCTCTTGGGCGGAAAGTCCATAGACAGACCCCTAGAGCTGACGGAGTATGACAGTCTTGGCCATGGGAGCTTGAAGGATAGAGGGGTCGCCAGCGCACTGCGAGGAGGGAGGCAGCGGCAAACAGAATCCCGACTCTGCCCCTTACACCCTGGGTTCACAATCCGGCTGGCTCTGCCACTGAGCAGCCGCCGTGCTTCCGCTCTCCAGATCCCAGAGTCTGCGTGTTTGGGGAGAAAGACCCAGCACCTGCTTCTCTTGAGTTGGTGTCAGAACTGAACCGAGATAACACATGTCAAGTTCTTAATACAAAGCCTGAAACAGTAAACTGCCCTCACCAGTAGCTGTTATCATAGGTGAAGAAGGGGTAGGCTTTGACCGGGTGGAGAGAATAGGGAAGTTATCGTTGCTGGTGTGGGTAAGGAGGGAGGGTTACTGGTGTGGAAATCCTTCAAAAGAGACCGGTTTGGATGTCATAGAGAAAAGCATGGAAGATGGTAGCCAGAGGGCAAAAAGGAAAAAAACCCCAGCAATGATAATTACTGTTTACCAAGGGCCTGGCCGTCTGCCAAACCTTTACATGAATTGTTTCACTTCAATTTTTCAGTAGCCCTGGTCAGGTAGATGCCCTTAGACCCATTTTTCTGGTCAGGAAACAGCCCTGGAAAGGTTAGTAGCTAAGAAATGACACAACCAAGTGGGCATTTGTGGAGCGCAGGACAAGAGTACTACTGGAGGCCCATATACTGCATGCATGCCTCTAAATAGAAGTTATACATCAATCTACAGTAATGTGTTAAGTGAAATATAGTCTATTCTCCTCCTTGAGAAATATACCTTCATAACCAACTGGAAGGCCAGGTTCAAGTTAGAATTCTAAGAGTCTGGGAGTTCTGGGCCAGAATGTGTTGGCCCAGCGAGAGCCACCCCCGGATCCTGCCTCCAGCCTGTGTCCAGCTGCCGCCCTCCTGGCGTGAGGGACTCCACGTCCAAGCTGTCTTGCACAGAGCTACTTTGAAGCCTAAGTCTGAAATCTATAAAGGTACACCCGGCAGTGCAGTTTGCCCTCAGCTGAGATGGACCTGGGGATGAGGCCCACAAAGGCTCTGTAAAAAAGCTTCTGGATATTTTAGAAGGGAATGCTGGGGCTCAGGGAATGTTCTAGAAAGGGAGGGCAGTCCTGGAAACTGAAGCATTGTGGTTCCATTCCTGGTTAGGGCTCATACCTAGGTTGTGGGTACAGAAGGCAACTGATCCGTGTGTCTCTCTTTGTCTCTCTGTCTTTGTCTCTGTCTCCCTCTCCCTTCCTGTCTCTCTAAAAGCAATGAAAATGTGTCCTCGGGTGAGGATTTAAAAAAAAAAAAATACAGGGAGGGGAAAGACTGTGGGTAGGAAGTTCCTCTTGTGCCCACAGAATCCTCACCCTGTCCCCTGAGGAGAGGTCGTCGGGGCTCAGGGCAGGGGCTACTGTTGCAGGGAGTAAGGGAGTGTTGAAGCCAGGTATTGGGAATCCAGGGGCCTGGTGCTGTCCTCTGTGCCTTTTAGTGGCAGGCGATGTGCAGGCAGTGTTTCAGTGACATTGCCTCAGAGAAATAGGGAGCGTGGGCCTGACCTCCCGGGCTGAAGGAAAGCCTCACCAAACGTGAGAAGACTCAAGGGGTGAATTAAGTTTTTAAAGATGAAGGGATAAGTCCTTCTCCAGTATGGAGTCAGTGATGGCTGTGCTTAAGGGTATCATTAAATAGGGACAAGCAGACACATGTCCTGACCTGTAACCTCAGCCAAGTTTCTGGATCATTCACACCATAAATATTTACCGGGCTTGTACTGTGTTCCAGGCACAGTGCTAAATGCTGAAGCCACAGCCAAGAGCAAAAAAGCCATGGTTCCTGTCCCCCCTGGAGCTCAGGATTGAGAGACAGAAGCAGATATCAGCCAAACCATGGCACAGACAAACACGCCCCTGTACCGGCAGTAACTGGGAAGGAGAGGAAAATGTGAGCGAGAGGGTCTGATCCCGGAGGTTGGGGAAGGTTGAACAAGGAAATGGCATCAGATCTGAGCGCCGGGGAAGGGAAGGGAAGGGTTAACCTTGTCTGGGAGGGTGAATTCCTGGAATGACTAGCAGCAGCCCAGCCAGGGTAAGGGGTGAGGCCCAGAGGAGGCAGGGCCTGCGGGCCCCAGGGAGAACACAAAGTCTTTGAAGGTCTTTAGGCTCAAATTTCATTTGAGGACTATTTTTTTGCATTGAAGGAGAGCAAGCTTGGAAGCAAGGAGACCAGATTTGGTTGCTGTAGAGCATTCAACTTGCCCGTTAAAGCTGCTGATTTTTCAATGTAGGGGAAACGGACTCCTGTCTCTGCGGTCTACAGGAACTTCTTTGAAGTCTTCTGTTTTGCACTGATTTTTGTTATTACATGAAATAGTTAAAACAAAAACAAAATAAAAACAAAACAACAACAACCCCCAAACACAGGGAAAAATGTTTTCCTGCCATCCCATACCTCTAATATCTAGTTCTTCCCAGAAGCTACAACAGTTACCAATTTCAGTAATATCCTTGCAGAGTTATTCTGTACATAAATAGGCACATATATTTATCATATATTTATTCCATCATTTAAAATTGTGATACATACATAAATCACATTGAACACTTTACATCTAATGATTTTGTCAATTAGACCTCAATAAAGCTGAAAAAGTAAAACTAAAATATAAACAGCATACCATCCCTTCACTTTAAAATGTGTCTTAGAGATGGTCCCATATTGGTCTGTATAGAACTGTTTCTTTAACAGCCGCACAGTTCACCACTATTTGGGTGTGCCATAGGCCATCAAACCGGTTCCCTACTGAGGGACAGCCAGATGGTTTTCGGTCCTTGGTACCCCAGGTCGGGCTTCAGTGAACATCCTGGTATACTCATATTTGTGATCATGTCCAAGTTGAGTTATAGATTCATTTCCTACAAATGATTGTGTGTTAAAGGACATGTGAATTCTAAATGTTAATAGTCAGTGCCAAACAAACTGCTTTCCAAAGACATTAGTCCGCGTTTTATTTTAAAACGCTACAAAATTTCCATTCTTTTCTATAACTGTGTTGTGTTTTTAAGAGACCTGGCCTCTCCAAATATTCTTAATCACTCTGACAAGCCAGGAGGTGGTCTCTATGTATCCATTGGCTTTGCGCATGTCTGGTACACTCTTCACGGAGCTCCACTTTCAACTTGGTATGATCTGCCCCTGCTCACCCGTGGCTTCCTCTTGCACCACTTCACACTCCTCCATGAACTCCTCTTGTCGGCGCCACACCTAAGGTGGCATGAAGAGAGGTAATGGGCATTCTGGCTGAGTATCAAGTCACAAAGGAGCCCAGGAGCCTCCTGTTAAAGGAGTTGGATTGGCGTTTTTTAAAAAGATTTTTATGTATTTATTTTAGAGAGGGGAAGGGAGGGAGAAAGAGATGGAAACATCAATGTGTGGTTGCCTCTCGCGCGCCCCCTACTGGGGACCTGGCCTGCAACCCAGGCATGTGTCCCAGACGGGATTGAACCGGCAACCGACCCTTTGATTCGCAGGCTGGCACTCAACCACTGAGCCACACCAGCCAGGGCTAGATTGGCATTTTAAGATTATTTTTCCTTAGTCTGTCTCCTGCCCCCATCGTTCTGCTCTAAAAAGCTCCCACCAGTAGCCTCCACATTACTCAATCCGGTAGGTACTCGTCAATCCCTTGACGTTTCTGAAAGTCGATTTTACTTGATCTCTTGCAGCACTCAGTACACTTGTTAATCCCTGCCATTCACGGCTCTCCTTCCCCGTTTATATGTCTCCACCCTCTTGTTTTCCTTCTCTCTTCCTGGCTGTCCCTTACTCATTTGTCATGATATACTTTTCCATCAGGGAAAACTCTGAGTTGCTTCAGGTGGGATCCAATTTGCTGTGATTTTTCTCCCCTCTGCTTTCTCTCATGACCCATCAGGACATTGTAAAATCATTTAAAGGGTCATGTAAGCATTTATAAAACAATGAAGCAATAGAATAAAAATATCAGGGCACTATCCACAGGGTTAATATTATATATCCCATTGATTTGTTTTTTTTTTAAATATAAATACACGCGTGCACACACATCTGAGGGTTGCAATGTAAAATGTACATCTTCTGTGGGTTGTGGACGGAATGTGGAAGCTCTGACTGCAGGACTCACGTTTGCTTCTCAAGCCCAGAACTCTCCTTGAATTTAAGACTGTGCTATTGAACCACCTATTCCACACCTTCTCTTAGCTTCTGTGGAAACCTCCAATTCAACACATCCAAAATCAAGCTCAAGTGCGGGCAGCCTTTCCCCAGATGCTTCCTTGCCTCTCTTTCTCCTAAGTTGCAAGGGCCCTTCTTTTGCCTCTAACTTGTTCCCTGAGACCACGCAGCTCAGCTGGCTCATTACTTCTTCAAAAAAAAAAAATTCTAAACATGGCTGACCAGCTCCCCTAAGATCTCCAGCCTTACTTCGTACCACCATCTCCCTATCCCTCTCTGCAGGGTAGCCACACTGGCTGGGCTGGATATGGCCAGTCGGCAAACAACATCCATTCCCACTCTGTTTATGTGCCTTCCTGTGCGACACATGCAGGAAAGCTACAATATTTCCTTTCAGGGGCTCCAGCAAGTAGATGCACTTGCATGAGATTTGGAAAGTGGAAGAAGGCAGAAGTCAAACTAGTTTTGGCTATTTTTGCTTGTAAGGGTGTGCAGACACCAGCTTACGGTCTCTGGCTTCACTTGACATTTCACTGTTCTGGCAGAACTGGCAGCGGCTCTCCGATCCATCCCAGCATCCTGTCCTTGGGTGGCAGCTTCAGCAGTGTGTTCTCAGACTCAGCCTTTCCAGCGATGACCTCCTGGCTCCTTCCTGACTGTGACAGAGGTCGTGGCTCTCCTGGTAGGTCAGTTTCCATGGTGTTCTAGGAGTCATTCCATATACCCAGCCTAGGGCCTATCACTTTCTTCAATAACTAGAGTGGTTTCTGCTTGCAAACCCGGACTCCATTTGACTTCTAGATTTGGACAGGGCTCCTCCTGCTACAGAGTTGTGATACTTGTTATCTCTTTTGCTTAGGCTAATACCCCAGTCACCCCTTAACTCCTACCCCCCATCTCTCAATTACCTCCTTATATATCCTTTCCATCTCAGTTCAAACACATTCTCTGCTATGTTATCCCTGATCTCTCAGACCAGATCAGTTTTCCTTGTTAAACAGGATGTCACTGCATGTTTTTTTAAATGCATTAGCACACGTTGTAATTGTGTACCTATTTGTGGGACTCTAGAATTTGAGCTCCAGGGAACTTGGCTATTTTGTTCTATTCCCTTGCCTAGAGTCGGTAGGTGCGGTGCGTGCATGTTGAATGAATGAACGGAATGGAGGCAGCTAGACTCGAGGGTGTTAGGGCAAAATCAAACCTCCAAGTAACACTGACAAGGCCCGTGTCACCTCCTCTTGGCCTTTTCCCAGCCACCTCTTCCTATGACTTTCTAGCCAGCTTGAACACGCTGTGTTCTAGGTCTCTGCACAGGCTGTTTTTATTTTTTTTCTCTTTCTTTTATTGATTCCAGAGACGGGGGAGAGAAAAAGGAGAGAAACATTGATGTGAGAGAGATGTGAGAAACATGGACCCGTTGCCTCTGGCACACTACCCGAGTGGGGACCAAACCCGCCACTTAGGCATGTGCCCTGAGCAGAACTGAGCCTGCAGTTTGCAGGACAATGCCCAACTGAGCCACATCATCCAGGGCTGCACAGGCTATTTCTGCTGCTTGGATGTCCCTTCCCTCTTCGCCTGGCTTCCTTCATCCTGCTGGTTTCAGATGAGACATTATCTCTTCTAGGAAACCTGTCCTTCAGACAATTCTGTACTCTTTGTAATTTTTTCCGGTGTTTAAAAATAAATACTATATTAAAAATTGATTTCTTGTATCTCCCTCTGCAAGCGCACTGTCTCGTTCATTGATGTATGTGGAGCGCCTGGCAGCTAGGGGATCTCTGCATACTCCCCTGGAGTCCGTGAACAGTGAGGAATTGTAACTTGGGGGCTGCTAGATTGGGAGAGGAAGCTTGGGGGAGGTTCGTTCCACTCCAACCCCTGGCTCACTCCCCAGATCGCCAGGCAGGAGGCCCTGGAGAGGATTCTGTGGGGGATGGGCAGGGAAAGTTTCTTCCTTTGCTCCCTCCAGGAGAGTTGCAGGGGAGGGGCGGAGAGAGGGAAGATCCTTCCTAGGAGGCTTCTTGGCACAGAGTCTGCTAGGAAGAAGGGGGAGGGGAGTATGATGAATGCAGGCTTTCTCCTGGCCGCTGGCCTCCAAACCCTGTGAGGGAGGAAAACCCGAGGCAGAGAAGGGGAGAGGACTGGGAGGGAAGGGTCTGTTTGCTCTGGGAGATGGGATGGAAAGGGGCTGAGCTAGCTCTGAAAAGCAGGGTTCCCAAGAGCCACAACCAGGCCCCAACTATATACCATTATCAGCTCTGGAAATACCGTGAAATCACTGGCTCAGAGAATCAATACAGTGGGAACTTTCTTAGGACCAGATCATCTGAACGTCTCAGCTGGAAAGATCTTCAGAGGGTTGGGTCTGGGGTGGAGGGGAGGAAAATCTCCAGAACTAGCTTGGAGTGAGTCAGCCCTCCAGGAAGAGTCCTGGACTCTCTCTCTCCATCCCTTAATAGCTGGAAGAGATGGTATTTTTAAAAAGCCCATGAACACTTTGCATCCAATTCCTGGCACTTACAATAACTGTTAGGATGATGAAACTGACATCTTCCCTCTGTCCTTCCCACTGGTTTGTAATTTTCCAAGGGGAGAGTCCCGCTCGTACCATTCAGAACTGTGGTCTCAAACCGGGCAGCCCATCAGAATTACGTGGGGATGCTCGCTAAAAAATGTTTTTCCTCGCTCCAGCAATTCCGATTCCTTGGAGCTGAGTTAGGGACTTGAAACTTGAGTTTTAACAGTGTGCTGTGATTAGCACCCTGGGTTTGGGGGTGGGGGGAGCAACTCCAAAGGGCCTGGCACAACAGAGGAGGTGCTAAGTGTTGCCTGAAGGGGCTGGAGCTGTATTTGCAGGGCAAACAAATGGTGTGTAGGAAGTATGGATTGAACAAGGGTCTGTGTACCCATGGATCTAACACTTTGAAAGGAAAGAACACAGCACTGTTAGCAATACAAAAGATAAATATTTATTCAGAACAAAACTTTTAACAATGGATTTTACATTCTACGCCACAAGGAAATAGTAAAACATAATGCAAAGGGAAGACAAAAAACTAAAAGTAGTGTATTGTCTTTTCTCCTTTAACTTGATTAACAGTTGACCCAAAGCCCCAACTCAGCCTGTTTCACAAGTACATTTCAGAGTTAACAACTCACTTGTAAGTCTAGTTTGAAACAGCCTTTCTCCTGGGAGTCAGGAGGCTGCAGATGAACTCCATCAGCTGCTTCTCTGGGGTTTCTAACCGTTGAGGCTAAGGTGCAAATGTAAACCTTTGGTAGGTTTCCTTCCACAGGAGCACCCCCATTTGTCACTGGTGGCAATGAATGGGGAAGGGGAAGGCCCCAAAAGATCAGGCACACTGTAATCCAGATGCAGTACCCCAGGGAGCACTGAGCGCACCCTGGATTGTATTCTTTTGTCCCTTTTCTATACCCCAAGTATTCAGGAGCCCCTGCTAAAATCTTGTTTCTCTGCTTCCTCCCCCAGATGATTTCTTGGCACTCCTCTGGGCACATTATTCTGCAGAGATCAGACTTTCTGGGCCCTCAAGTGTTGAGGAAAATGTTGTGAAGTGTGAGAGGTAGTGGAATGAGCACCAGGCATGGGGTCAGGGAACTCTGCTCCAGGCTAGCTTGGGCACGAGACAGCTACGTGATTTTGACTCAGTCATTTAATCTCTTGGGGGCCTGCTTCACTGTTGGAAAACCAGGGGACTGGTGTAAAGCCATTTTTAGGTCCTTTCCCCCAGGAAAATTCTAGATTCCATGATTCTGTGAACAATGGCCTCTAAGCCACTGAAAGAGCTGTCATAATGTCCATGCATTTTGATGCCATAAGAGAGGCCCTTGGCCACACTTCAGAGCTTACTGACTCAGATTACATACACTTCTAACAACACTGGTTTCACAAATTCACACAGGTCAGAAGCAGCAAATTAAAAGGGAAGGAAAGAGCTGCAAAAGCTAGACATCCTGACAGAAGCCACAGTCGACAATGTGTTCAAGTCAACACTGATGGAGCGCCTGCCGCGTGCTGGGCTTCCTACCTAGTGCTAGGGCATAAAATTGAGTCAGGCAGCCCAAAGGGTGAAAATCCCGGGAGAAGACAAGAAGGCATACAGAGGAACAAGTACAAAAAAATCCCCGAATACAAAAACAAAAACAAAATTAAAAGACAAAAAGGGACTGGCGACAAATCTCCACACTATCGTTCTCGGTAGTCACTACCGATGACAAAGTCATCAATTCAGAAAAGGCTGAAATGGAGTAAACTTGATTTAAAAAGGCAGAAAGAGATGTCTTTTGTAGGTTTAAAAAGATCTCCCTCGAACACGATAAAAAAGGGTTTGAGAAAAATTTTGGCACTTAAGAGGGATAAACTGGCTCTGTAGTCACCCTGGCAAGCAGGAGGGCGTTCAGTGGCCCGCTACGCCTGTCAGCTGAGCTGCCACGGAATTGTGAACCGCTTTGGGACACTGAGCAAAGGCATGTCCTCGCTTGCCACAAAGGTTGCACACGATGCCCTTCCTGCAGTAAGGGCTCAGGTGCCCCTCCTCCCCACACCTGAAGCACCTGTCCTGCGTGCAGCTGCCGCTCAAGTGGGTCCGGGAACCACATTTAAAGCACGTCTTGGGCTGCCCCTTGTACCAGCTGTAGCCGCGCTCGGCCCCTAGGAAGAAGGCCCCCGGAAGGTGCCTGACTCCACCCTCCCCCTGGCGCAGCTCGATCTCGCACTTGTACTCCCCAGTCCAGATCCCAAACCTGTCGGTCACTTTCACGGGCACGGCGAGCACTTCGCAGTGGCGCTTGAGCCAGGTCACGATGTCCTCAACGTCCACGGTCTCGTTCCGGAAGAGGATGAAGAGCGTCTTCAAGCTGGACTTGCTCCGCCCCAGCACCACAAAGTTCTCCCAGCAGTCCTCCTGTTCGCGCTTCTCCTCGTAGACGCGAAGGAACAGGGCCAGCTTCTCCGCCGAGCGAAAGCTCACGTCGAACTCGCGGCTGCCCGGGATCTGGATGACCGCGTAGATGTCGCTGGGGTCCATGCCGATGGAGCGCAGGATGAGCGAGCCGACCACGAAGTCCCGGGTCGGGCAGGCGCCCTCGTCTCCCTGGAAACAGATGCGCACGAGGAAGCGGCCCTTGCTCGCGCCAGCCGCGGGGCCGGACACCGTGGTCCCCGGCTCGTCCAGGGACGGCCGCTCGGCAGTGTCTTCGGCCGCGCCTGGCCTGTTGGGGGTCGCCATGGCCGCCCCCTCGGCCTTCTTCCTCCTGCCCGCCTCTGCTGAGCCATTCTTCTTGCGGGGGTCAGCCGCCTCGCCGGCTGGGTCTCTCCGACGACCCTTGGGGTCCCCACGGCCAGCCGGGGGGAAGTCGCCAAGACCCGGCGCTGCCAGGCCCGCGGGGGCGCCAAGCCCGCCGCCCACGCCGCCGCTGCTGTCCTCCTCCCGCCGCGGCGGCCGCGACTCGCGGAACTCACCCTTCTTCTCGGCCAAGTTCTTCACCACCTGGGCCCAGCCCATCTTCTCGCGGCCGCCCTCGTTCTCCTCAGCCCGGACCGCTGGGCGCGCGGGGGTCAAAAGCTGCAACCGCCCCCTCTTCCTTTCCTCCTCCGGGCCGCCGCCGGTGGCCATTTTACCTCCTTCCCAGCATCCTCTACTCGCTCCCGCAGCCAAAGGGCGCCCATGGCGCGCGGTGCTGTGGGGTTTTGGGTGCCTTTTTTTTTTTTGAAATTTGATGCTTCTTTGCCCCGCCCCGCCAAAAATATTTACAAGCGGCGCGGGGCGGCCAGCCCCTGGCCGGAACCCCTTGGTAACGGCCGTGCCGCGTTTCCGCTGGCGCTCGCCAGCCCCACCTCCTGGGCAGCGGCTCGGGACGGGGAGCTTGGAGCGCATCCCTGTCCCTTGCGAGGGTTTGGCAGCCTTGGGCCTCGCTCTCGAGGATTTGGTGTTTCGCAAGCGGTCCTCGATGACTTCATTCAGGCAGCATTACCAACGGCCCGCAGCCGAAAGGCGGGACAGTTGAAAGAGTTCTCGCCCATTTTGTTTTCTTTTGTGTACTTTTTCTATTCAAACAAAACAAAACGTCGCTCTCCGTCCTCCCAAAGCGTACCACAATGCGATATTTTTAACGTTGTATTATGAACATGCAGAAAGTTGAGAGAATTTTCCGGTGAACATTTTACCTTTAGCTTTTTACTATTTTAACTTAATATCATTAAAATTTTACTATACCTCTATCACACTACACCTCTTATCCATCAGTCCTTGTTTTTCTGATACATTTTCAAGTAAGTTATATTCCATTATTTTCTTAAAAGATTTTATTTATTTATTTTTATAGAGAGGGGAAGGGAGGGAGAGAGGGAGAGAAACATCAGTCTGTGGTTGCCTCTTATGCCCCCCTACTGGGGACCTGGCCTGTAACCCAGGCATGTGTCCTGACTGGGAATGGAACTGGCGACCCTTTGGTTCACAGGCTGGCGCTCAATCCACTGAGCCACATCAGCCAGGGCTTATATTCCATTATTTTTTTTAAAAAGGATCTCTAGCATACTTGTTAACAATTATAATACATTGAGCGCTGAAGTGCCCCGAACTGTTCTAAGCACATTGCAAGCCTTATCACATAGAATCTTCCAAAACAATGCTGTAATTACCCATTTACACAGGGACTTGGAGATAGGGTTAAATCATTTGGCCAAATGGCAGAGTTAACAGAGGGCCCCTAGTTATAAATAGATGACTTATATTTATTTACTAAACTTCTTTGCTTCTGACATTGTGGATCAAGCACTATTTGCATTAGGCTCTCCAAAAAACCTCTTTACACACTGGGTGGAATCTATTCCTCTGTCATCTGCCTTGACTGGTTCTTTGCAAGTATCGATACAATTTGGGTGGTTGAGGAGATGGGTTTAACATCTTCTGTCAGCATTGTCTTCTTCCTGTATATCTGTACATTTCAGGGTGCTTCAGTGACTTTTCCAACTTCACTGAAAGAAAAGGTGAACTGTGGAGTCAGGGAGACCCCAGTGTGAATCTGAGTGCTTCGATTCTCAGCCTGTCCCACAGGGCCCATGACTTGGTTTTCAAAGCTCTGATTTTCTCATCCAGTACAAAGAGGTATTACCGTCTGCTTGTCGGAGGAATGTGAGGGTCCACGGAGATAACCTGTGTTAAAGAGTTTGGTGCACAGTGGGTTTCCTAGATGTGTAAAAGGATTGGTTAATTTAATGGCTCGAAAATGCTGTCAAGGAACACGTACCTCCATTCGTTAACTCCCTTTACAGTTCCACAGTTCTGGAGATGCCACACAGATGTGACAGGGTCTAGAAGCAGATGAGGGAATGTTTTTTTGCAAAGTCTGTTTTTTTTTTTTTTTTTAAAGTGTGATGAATATCTTTCCCAAAAGGCTCTGAGTAGACTTCCTACCCTACTCTTTGGCCAGATGTTTATTACATGTCTTAGACTAAGCCTGTAACTGGCAAGGGAAATGGGCCCACAGCCTAGCTTAGGTCTCTCATGACTACCGGAGAGGGAGCTGGGACTAGGGCTGGGGCCTACCTCCTCTAAAGACAGTGCATATCTGAGTAAGATCAGGGGCTGTTAGCTGAGATGGATGGGGAGAAATGGGTGTTGAGCAGGCAACCGCTTGGGTTTGCCACATATCCACATATCGCTACCTCCTACTTTTTAACTGTTTCATGGTACAGAGCTTCCCAGCTGGAGCGCTGTGGTACAAAGGGCTCTGCAAGTGGGGTTGCCTGACATTCATTCCTTCAGCTCTAGGGGCAAGCCAGAAGGCCCTGGACCACTAGAGTGCCCAGCTGATCACTTATCGTAGCAGTCTCTTCTGTTCACCACAGTGCGCAGTGCAATTTAAAACATTTTCCTATGGTTTTAAAGAGGAGGATAAGGTTGGGAGCTCTGGCCTAGTATTCTTTTTTTTTTTTTAAAGAGATTTTATGTATTTATTTTTAGAGACAGGGGAAGGGAAGGAGACAGAGAGGGAGAGAAACATTAATGTGAGAGAGAAACACTCATCTGCTGCCTCCAGCATATGCCCCAACCAGAGACTGAACCTGCCACCCAGGCATGTGCCCCGACCTGGAATCCAACTGGAGACCTTACACTTTGTGGGACAACGCCCAACCCGCTGAGCCACACCAGTCAGGGCTGGCCTGGGGTTCTTGAGTAACATTTCCTGATTCAACTTTAAATGATTTCAAATTACTGTGGTACTCTTCAGCTTCAGAGCTCATCAAACCCAGTACTCCTCACGTTTTGATGACAAAATAATGTTTCAGCATTTAGACACTTGCTCGCCACGCATAGCACTTGCTACAACTTGTGTATAAGTCACAATGCCACCGGGGGCAAGAGAAAATGCTTCACTTTGTTGCTTTCTTGCCGCTGGGAGGGAATCAAGGACAAGTACCGAGGTACCACTATATTCACTCTAAATTATTTTTTAAACTGGAATACACTTTTAAGTGTATGCTCTATCTGGCAAATCTGGGGTGTGGAGAGAGAATTGGCGGGGGGCTGGAGTGGGAACTGATGCCGCAGTCCAGGCATGAGAGGAAAGCAGAGTATGTGTGGGTGGCGGTAGTAGGCGGTCTGATTCCAGGCATACTTTGAAGGTGTTGCTGACAGAGGTGGATGACTCCAGGAAGAGAGTTGTCATTTTGACTTGAGTGAAAATGTTTCTGGGGAAAGATCGCACGCGAGTGGCCTATTAGGAATCCAAATGGAGATACTGAGTAGACAAGTGCATGTATGTGCCTGGAATTCAAGGGAGAGGCTGAAGATAGGAGTCTGGGAAGCATCTGGGTAGAGGTGGCCTCTGAAGTCGTAAGACTGGAAGGGAGCACATGGAGTGAAAGCAGACAGAGAAAAAGAGAGGACCAGATCTGAGTCCTGGGGGAATCCGATAATAAAGGGAGAAGAGGAGGAACAAGCAAAAGAGAAGAAAAGGAGGTAGGAAGCCACTCAGGAAAGTGGTTTCCTGGGTGCCACGTTTAGAAAGTGTGTCGGGGAGGGAGGGAATGACCCATTGTGCCAAATGCTGCAGACAGGCCAAGTAAGATGAGAACTGAGACGGGACCATGAGGTTTAGCTAAGTGGAGGTCACTGGTGGCGCTGGCAAGGGCAGTTGCAGTGGAGAGGCAGAGAGTGAGAGCCTGGCTGAAGAGGGGAAAGGAACGGGAAGCAGAGTGGGCCAACCTCAGTGCTGCTGTGAAGCAGAAATGTGAGGGGAGCTGGATGGAAGTGGTCGCTTTAAAAGAACATTTTTGATCCTCACCCAAGGACATTTTTCACTGCTTTTAGAGAGGAAGGGAGAGAGGAACAGAGAGGGAAGCACCCATGCGAGAGAGGAACATCCATTGACTGGCTGCTGTCTGCACCCGGACCTGGGACTGAACTGCAGCCTAGGTATGCACCCTGACCAGGAATTGAACTTGCAACCTTTTGGGTGATGCTCCCTGAGCCACATACTGAACCAACTGAGCCACACCAGCCAGGGATCACTTTTTTTTTTGTAATAGAAGAAATTGAAATATATTGGTATGCCAATGGGAATAATACAGAGGAGAGGGTGATGGGAGAAAACGGGGTGAATTGCTGGGGAAGTGTCTTAGAGAAAGTGAGTATAGGATTCAGTGCATGATTGTAGGAATCGGTCTTAGTAGGCAATACAAATAGTCAAAGGCAGGAGGCAAGTAGGTGGGCAAATGAGGTGATGTGAACCTTCGAGTTTACTGGCCCCACGACTTTCTTAGTGAAATAGGAAGCAAAGTCAAGAGTATGGATGGGGAAGGAAGTGATGTAGGTTTGATGAGAAGAGACATATGACGTAGTTCTTTAGGATGCTGGGTGGGACCTGCTGAGGGATATTTGAAACCAAGTTGAGAAGAACGTGTAGAGAGCTACATTTTGCGCTGCGAGAGTAGTCCCTCTAGGCGCTCGGTAGTCTGCGTCCGTTTCCTTGGAGACACAGACCGAGAGGAAGCGTCGGGTCTCCCTGGGAGGTGTGAGTGGCCCGAGTTATCAGATGATCCACGTTGAGACAAGGAAGATGGAGGAGCCGAGTAAATAGGCATCCCAAGAGATCAGTGGCCCGCGGACTCACGACGCTTCTTCCATTTTCTCCAATGGCGTTTGTCTTTCCGAAGTAGGTAAAAGGAGCATCGTGATGTGCTGAAGTGCGCATGAGTGTCCTCCCGCCCAGCCCTCGCTGGGAGGACCCCCTCGGCCTTTTGACCCCGCCCTCCCTCCGCCCACATCCCCGTAGCCCCGCCTCTCACTGCTGCTCCCCGGCTTCTGCCTTGGCTTGTGTCCCCAGTAAACTGCGGTTTTGGATTCCAGACTCCACGCCTAATTTTTACATTTGCTGCCGGCATCCCCATGGGCTGGGGATGATGGAAGTTCTTTCCCATCCCAACTCTTTCCAGACCTGGCCACTCCGGGAGTCGCTCCACAGTCCATAAGTCCCAGACCCTGGTGAGTACGGGATGGTCAGGGCGGGGGCGGGGAGCTCGCCGAGGCTGAGCCGGCTGTCCTCTTTCCCTCTACCCCGGCGGAAGCGACTGTCCGGGGCGGTAGAGTCCGGAGACCTGAATGCCAGGACCTGCTGTGCCACACACGTGCTGTGGGACTGGCGCATGACTCCGAACCTCAGTTTTCTCACCACCTTATCAGAATATAAGGGTATATTATGTTGGGTATATGTTGCTCTCTTGGGTAAGTCTGATGGCTACTCTGGTTCCCTATTGGGTCTTTTCCATACATTCTATTTCTCACAGTTCTTAACACCTCACAGCCTGGATGTGCTTAGGAAGTTCTGCCTGGCGGATTAAAAAAAAGGGATAGCGTTTATGAGACACTTACCACATACTTTATAAATATCTCTCAGAATTCTCGCACCAACCTATGGAGGTAGGTTTATAATTAGATTCAGTTTAAAGGTGAGAAAATTGAGGTCCTGAGAGGTGAACTCACTTGCTCAAGGTCACAGATATCTGTAAGGGGTTAGACTTGAACCCACCAGGCTGTGTGACTGATTCTGTTATGACTTGTAGGATTATGGTCCATGGCAGCAGTCTAAGCAGAAGAGCAAGTCATCCTCTCTGCTTCCAGTCCTACAAACCAGTGGCCACAAGAAAAACAAAATGAAGACTTGGATTGGCCTCCAGCCAGGTGAGCAGAGGCACTTGGGGGCTGGTGTGGGAGTTGGGGATAGGACAGAGGGGATGTTCTTGGCCCGTGGTGACACTGTTTAGGAAAAGCCCTGGAATTATCTTCTGGAAGGCGGGCCCCTTGTAGTACAGGCTTTCCCCAGTAGGTGAGTGTTCTAGGAATCCATCTGTATCAGTGTACCAGCTGGCATTGTTGTGAGAGGCTGCGTTCTGCTTTGGTGAATTTTTTTCTTTTTTTGAAGACTCTTTCAACACGTTTGCCCATTTCATGATAAGTGATTTAGGTGTGCACCTGCCCACACTGGGCTGAGTGTTCAGCATGAAGTTTTTGACCAAAAACAGCATGACCCCCATGCCCCACCCTTCCTATTCACCCAGTCTTGCCCCTAGTGAATTTTTTTTGTTTCCCCAAATGAAAAAACCCTCAGAGGGAAACGTGTTGCCCATGTGGAAGAGGTGCAATAAAAAACAGCAGCAGCGCTATAGGCGTCAAAATTGACTAGTTCAAAACCTGTGTTGAGCCGTGGAAAAAGTCTCAATACGTGTATTACATCAAATGGAGAGCACTTGGAAGGTGACTGAAGTTTAAACATGTAACAATAAATACACAATTTTTTATAAATAAATTCTGTTTTTTGGGGTCCCCCCTTGTGTACTACGGTAAGCCGATGACTTTAATCAACAATCCTCAGATTTCAAGTCTTAATACAGCAGCTTATATCTCAAATATGTCAAAGTGCATTTGTGGGTCTGGGCAGGAGGAGGCAGTCTTTTCTACGTGGTTATTTGGGGACCTGGTCTCCTTTAACCTTGTGGCTGTGACATTTTGTAAGGCACTGAAGTCCTCTGCTGGATACTTCTGCATCCAGCCGGCAGAAAGAGAACAGAGCAAGAATGTGGCTCAGATTTGAAGTGACGCGGTGTCACTCCCACTCATACTCATAGCTCAGTCACGTGACCGCCCGGGAGCTCAAAGGAAGATGGGAAGTGTAGCCCAGCTCTGTGTCCAGGAGGAAGAGGAGACAGGGCTGGGTGGATACAGGATGATCTCTGCCATAGCGCTGTCTTTTCTGCCAGGGGAGTTCGGAGGCCTTGGCTCAGGCAGACATGGCTTCATATCTTGGCTCTGCCATTTACCGCCTCGGGAAAGGCGTTTGTCTTTCTGAGCTTTAGTTTTATCATTTGTAAAAAGAGGACACTAATACTTAACCTGATGGGATGGTTGTGAGAGTTAAATGAGATCTCTTTAGATTTTATTCAATTATTTTTAGCGTGAAGGGAGGGAGGGAGAAAGAGAAAGAGAGAAACATGGATGTGTGAGAGAAACATCAGCTGGTAGCCCCTCGCATGCTCCTGACTGGGGACTGGCCCACACCCAGGCATGTGCCGTGACTGGGAATCCCACTAGCGATCCTTTTGGTTTGGTTCCTAGGCCTGTGCTCAGTCCACCGAGCCACACCAGCCAGGGTAAGTGAGATCTCTTTAAAGCATCATGGCTCAACCTCACCAGGCCCAACACTCCTTTAATAACAACTATTTTGTGATACTCCTTTGGTGTCCTGGAATAAACTTCGTAGATAATATAACCTACCTACATATATAATAAAAAATTAATATAATGCCCTAACTGTAAACTAAAAGGAAAGTTGTTTGTAGTTAAGTAACATATAGTTCAGTACATAATGCTCAGGTTGGATTCCACTGGACGATATGATAAATTAGAAGTGTACTCATCGGTGTTGAGTCCTGGTGAATGTAACATTGTCATAGGCAACCACACATTGATGTTTCTCTCCCTCCCCTCCCCTTTCTAAAAACAAACAAATAAATAAGTAAATAAAATCTTTAAAAAAAAATAAAAAAAATAAATGTAAAAGTGTAAAAATTTTAGAAGAAAACACAGGGGAGAGAAATCTGTGGGCCAAGTAAAGAGTTCTTAAATGTTACAGGCAGCTTGATCTACAAAAGAAAAATGAAGTAAAGGGATCAGTTGGACTTCATTTAAAAAAAACAACAAACTTTTGTTCTGTGGGAGCTTCTGTTAAGAGGATGAAAAGACAAGCTACAGACTTGGGAAAAATATTTGCAAACCCACATATCTGACAGAAGACTGCTATGTAGAAAATGGCAAGAATTCTCAAGCCCTGGTTGGTGTGGCTCAGTAGATTGAGTGTCAGCCTGTGAACCAAAGGGTCACCGGTTCGATTCCCAGTCAGGGCACGTGCCTGGGTTGTGGGCCAGGTCCCCAGTGGGGACCATATAAGAGGCAGCCACACATTGATGTTTCTCCCCCTCTCTTTCTCCCTCCCTTCCTCTCTGTCTAAAAATAAATAAAGTCCTTAAAAAAATTCTCAAAACTCAACAGAAAAACAATTCATTTAGAAAATGGGTAAAAGACATAAAGAGTCATTTCATTGAAGAGAATATACAGATGGTAAATAAGCGCATGAAAAGATGTTCAACATCATGATCCATTAGGGATATGCAAATTAAACGACAGTGGGATGTCACCGCACACCTATCAGAATGGCTAAAATGAGAAATAGTGATAACGCCAAATGCTGGGAAAGGAGAAACTGCCGTGCGTTCATTGCTGGTGGGAATATAGAACGGAGCAGCCGTGCTGGGAAAGAACATGGCAGTTTTCAATGAGACTGAATGTGCACTTCCCATAATGATCCAGCAACTGCACTTTTATGCATTTATTTCTTAGCAGTGAAAACTTACTGTCACACCACGACCAGAGCATGAATATTTCATAGCATCTTATTTATAGTGTCTCCAAACTAGAAACAATCCAGGTGTCTTTTAGGGTGTGAATGGTTAAACAGTCAGCGGCACATCCGGTCCAACTAGAAACAATCCAGGTGTCTTTTAGGGTGTGAATGGTTAAACAGTCAGCGGCACATCCGTTCCATGGCATGCTAGTCAGCAATAGAAAGGAAAGCGCTATGGATGCATTTAATGACTTGGATGAATCTCCAGAGGGAAGAAAAAAAGCCACCCGCAGAAATTACATGCTTTATGATTCCATTTGTATGACATCCTGGGAATGACAAAATTACAGAAATGGAGAACAGATTAGTGATTCTTAGGGGTTAGAGACAGAGGTAAGGAGAGGATGGTAAGGGGAGGGACGTGGGTATGGTTATAAAAGGCAACAGGAGTGACCCTGTGGTCATGGAACAGCTCTGTGTCTTGCCTGTCTCAGTGTCAATATCCTGGTTGTGATTCTGTAGTTAGTTTTGCAAGATGCTACTTTTGGGAGAAACTGAGTTAAGGGTACATAGGATTTCTCTGTATTATTTCTTAAAACTGCATGTAACCTGAACTTAAAATAAAAAGTTTAATTTAAAAAGAAGATAAACCAGGATTCCTACCATTAATGAAAAGAAATACGTGTTTTTTAAAAAAGATTTTATTTTATTTTTAGACAGAGGGGAAGGGAGGGAGAAAGAGAGGGAGAGAAACATCAATGTGTGGTTGCTTCTCACATGCACCCCACTGGGGACCTGACCCACAGCCCAGGCATGTGCCTTGACTGGGAATCGAACTGGTGACCCTGTGGTTTACAGGCCTGTGCTCAATCCACTGAGCCACACCAGCTGGGCCAGAAATACTCATTATTAAAGCTACAGATTTTCCTAAGTACTTAAGTTCAACTTATAAATCTTATTATTTTTATAGATACTTGTCAGGGGGATTTTGGAAGGCAGCTACGCTCACCATTATACCACCACCAACCCGTACAGGGGATTTTGGAACTTGGTTAACTAAAGTCCCTTAAATCTTTTAGGGTTCATTTAAAATGAATATATTTATTTTCACTTCTAAATAATTCACTTATCTGATTAACAAAAACCATTGGGTATTTCAGTAATTCTTGTACACATAGTAAGTAAATTACTAAATACAGTTAATCTTAAGTTCTTTTAAAAGTTTTGGAATTTAGCCCTGGCTGGTGTGGCTCAGTGGATTGCGTGCCGGCCGACCTAAAGGCCGACAGTTCGATTCCTACTCAGGGCACGTCCCTGGGTTGTGGGCTAGGTCCCCAGTGGGGGGTGTGAGAGAGGATCGTTGTTTCTCTCACACAACAGTGTTGCTCTCCTTCTCTTTCTCCCTCCCTTCCCCTCTCTCTAAAAATAAGTAAATAAAAATCTTTAAAAAAGTTAAAAAATATTACACTAATAAAGTAGAACAGTCAGTAATAGGCAGCTACGAGTGCCAGAGGCAGCTGTTGCCTGGAGGGGCCGCCACTATTGCGACAAGCGGCCACCGCAGTGAGAGGCGACCATCACAAGCACAGGCAGCCGCATGGCCATTCCTGTGGTAGGTAAGCAATAAAAATAAGGGGCAGGTACAACTCAGTCTCCTGACAGGTGGGCCTCCAGGCTGGGAGCTGCTGAGGGGATGGGAGCCCACCGCCCACCGGTACCTCCCTCACTGGCGCAGCCCACTCTGGATATAGACAACCCTGTTATTAAAAAGATCTTTCTTTTATTGAGACCAAAACATCATTCCCTGTAATTATGACCTTTGATTCATGTCTAACCCTAAACATATACTTAGCCAAAAATTAGCCCCCGGGGAACCTGAAAACTGGATTGGGTGATTTTCCTGATAAACGTATAGAATCACTATGCGATGAAAAAGACACAAAAGTAGAACAATCATAATATACTGTGTTAAAAGTTATGTGAAGGTGGTCTCTCAAAAAATCTATTGTATGCCCTCCCTGGCTGCTGTGGTTTCAGTGAATTGAGTGCCGCCCTGTGAACCAACGGGTCGCCGGTTCGATTCCCAGTCAGGGCACGTGCCTGGGTTGTGGGCCGGGTCCCCAGTAGGGGGGTGCATGAGAGGCAACCACACACGGATGTTTCTCTCTCTCCTTTCCTACCCTTCTCTCCTAAAATAAATAACATCTTAAAAAAAAATTTCTCTACAAGAAATCTGTTGTGCTGTGCTGACCCTTCTTGTGATGATGATGTGAGGTGGTACAGTATCTGCACGATGTGAGGTGAGTGAAGTAGGCATTGGGACAGAGCATTAGGCAGTGGCCTGATGTCCTGATGATGTGTCCGAAGGAGGGTCATTGAGCCATGATGACGTCATGTCTTCCGCCCCCGATCAGTGCCTTTTCCATCCTGACTAAGTGATTGCTGTGCACTGTGGCTGTCGCTTGTGCAGCCTGAGGTGCGAGGGCAAAACCAGCACAGATTTATTTTTTCTTCCTCAGTTTCGTGGATGGAAGATTTGTTCTTATCGTAGACTGTAGCAGCCTCAGTATACGGTTTTTTCTGTCCTTGAGGAAACTTACACCTTTTCCCTGAAAGGAAGCACTTTACGGCTTCCCGTTGGCATGTCTGAATTGCCAGCAGCACTACCCCAGTGCTCCGGGGCCGTTGTCAGGGAAAGCGAGGATGCCGTGCACACAAGCACTGTGGCACCTCCACGGCGGCTCTGATGGCACAGATGGCCACCAAGTGACCAACTGGCAGGGGGCATGTGCAGTGTGTGTGGAGATGCTGGACAAAAGGAGAATTCATGTCCCGGGTGGGGCGGGCTGCATGGCGTGAAATTTCCTCACGCTTCTCAGAACGGTGGACAGTGTAAAACTTACAGGTTGTTTATTTCTGGAATTTGCCGTCGTATGTTTTTGGGTTGTGGCCGACTGTGAGTAACTGAAACTGCAGAAAGTGAGACCATGGATAAGGGGGGACCGCGGTGTAGGTAATTCGTATGTTCACACAAACCCGTTTTTAATTTACTTCCTCCCTTCAGTGCTTCATACTAAAATTTTCCAGCACTAAGGGTATTGGTTCCTTAGAAATAATATTTTTCAGACATAAACCAGGTTGCACCTGAGGCAGGGACTCTGGTGGGGGCTGAGAATGCAGCTGCGGCGTTTGTGATGATTCGGGGGACGAGTCTTGTGCCGGTGCAGGACATGCCGAGAAGAAGCAGGGATTCTAAGAACAGGCCCTTTAAGTGCCTCATTCTGATCGGAATTATTTCCCTATGCTTCTTTTCCGGCAGGACCATAGCTTTTACAGGCATGTCGTGGCCAGGCGGAGTTTCGCATCAGCCTTTGTCTGATGGTGTGGTCCTGAGGCCAACTCTCAGGTCCTTAGTGACAAGAGACAACTAGTAATGTGTATTCAGCACTCAATATGTGTTAGCTACTATTCCAAACACTTTAAAACACAGTAACTTCTTGCTCAGTTTTCATGACAACCCTGTCAGCTAAGCATGATGGTTATTTCTGTTGCACAGACGGGGTGATGGAGGGACAGAGATTGGGAGACCTGCACAAGGTCACACAGCTGGTAGAAGGCAGAGCCTAGATTCAGACGCCGGGCCGTCTGGCTCATTAGTTCTTGCTCTCAATCCGTACCCTGTTCGAGCTTGCCACTGGTCAGGTTGGTGGGAAAGATGGGGGCGCCTGGCTGTTTGCTGTACTCCTGCTCCCCTCTGTCCCTACCCACAGTGACTGAGTATGTGGAAGCTCCCTGGGCTTCTCCCTCCCTTCTGTCAAGGCCCCGGGGGTGGGGGCGGGGGCCCAGGAGCCTACTGGTGGATGTGAATTTCATCCGTTGCCTCACTGTCACAGAGTAAAGTTGTGAGTGCGCAGGGCTGGGAGCCTGGGCCATCTCTCATGGATTGCGCATTCTTTGGGACCTGATCCCAGGCCTGCCTGTACGCTCACTCTGTCTGCCCTGTCCCATGCCCTAGGGTATTCCAAGCCCACTATGTCGAGGGCCCGCCATCTGAAGAATGCACAGGACTCTCTGAGAATGAAGTTGGACTCTGCAAAGGCCAAGTTCCGGCTGCTGAAGGTATTTGGAGAACCCTCCCTCAGGCTCTGGGGCCCGGGATGGGGCAGCAAACACGTGCGGAGCACTTTGTGAGTCTGACTTGACTCCTTTCCTCCCCACAGCACCTCTGTGGGCACATTTACCATCGCCCCCATCCTCCAGATGAGGAAACTGAGGTGCAGGGAGATAAATGACTTACGTGAGGTCACACTGCTAGAAAATGGCAGTACCAGGGGTCAAAGCCAGTTAAGCAAAGGGCCCGTTGTATTTAAGGCTCAGGAAAGACAATCAGAATTGCTTTTCATTTTCCTGCGTTAGGAATGCAATCTGTGGCTAGTTCATTTCCAGGGAGTTCCTTTCATGGAATATCGTGCATCCTGAAACAAGGCTTAGAAGAGTACTATTAACTTTTTTACATCAAGTGATGCAATTTTTTTTAAATTTAATTTATTTTTTACTTTTTATTTTTATTTTAGAGAGAGGGGAAGGGAGGGAGAAAGAGAGGGAGAGAAACATCAATGTGTGGTTGCCTCTTGTGCGCCCCCTACTGGGGACCTGGCCCGCAACCCAGGCATGTGCCCAGACTGGGAATCGAACCAGTGACCCTTTGGTTCGCAGGCCAATGCTCAATCCACTAAGCCACACCAGCCAGGGCAACTGATGCAATTTTGAATAATGAATTTTCTCACCAACCATTGTTTTTTACAGCTTCTGAACGATGTTTCAAAGTATTTGAAATAACTAAAAGAAGGAGGGGGCTTTTGTGTCTGTAGCAAAAAGTATAAAACTAAATACTATAAGTAGTACAAAATACTGTAGAAAAATTCTTAATTTCTCCAAGGAAGTGTTTAATAGCTCAACGAACAGTGATTACTATATAAAGAAATAGCGAAAAATGTATTTGCTTTGAAACCTTTCTTTTGTTTTAAAGATTTTATTTATTTATTTTTAGACAGAGGGGAAGGGATGGAGGAAGAGAGGGAGAGAAACACCAATGTGTGGTTGCCTCCTGCATACACCCTACTGGGGACCTGGCCCACAACCCAGGCGTGTGCCCTGACTGGGAATCAAACCAGTGACCCTCTGGTTCGCAGCCCGCGCTCAATCCATCGAGCTACACCAGCCAGGGATCCTTGAAACCTTTCTTGCCTTTAACCTTCAGTTTTGCAAAACGATTTAGAGGCAGCCCAGCGTTCTTTAAAGGAGGAACTTGTATTTCTGATGTGATTGTTATTCTGACTTTAGAAGGGTTCGTGCTTTTTTTGTTTGATAAAAAATGAACTGAGACAATTTGGCTCTAAAACCTGTGTTTCTCCTAGTTTCTAACACTGTCTCTTGGAATCATTCGTTTACTTAGTCATCAAATATTTATTGAACACTTACCGTATTTTGCCAGGTATAATGCATTTCCGTGTGTAATGCACACCCATGTTTTTGGGCCAAACTTTCAGGAAAAAATTCTTTAGTTTTAATTTTTAAATTCAATTTATGCATTTATACTTAGAAACAAAGCCAGTTTTCATATTCCAGGGTATTATTTTGCATACAGATATCATTATTGCTTTCTAGAGTTACACTTTTAGTTTTTAAAAGATTTTATTTATTTATTTTTAGAGAGAAAGGGAGGGAGGGAGAGAGGGAGAGAAACATCTACGTGCGAGAGAGACACTAATCGGTTGCCTCTTGCACGCCCCAACTGGGGACCTGGCCCGTGCCTCAGGCACGTGCCCTGACTGGGAATCGAACCAGCGACCTTTCAGTTCGCAGGCTGGCACTCAATCCACTGAGCCACACCAGCCAGGGCTAGAGTTACACTTTTAACACCTCAGCATAAATAAAAGAATTAAAAACATTTATATAGATATGGAATTAGTACCATCCATGTATAATGCGCATCCTTATTTTCCGCTAAAAAATTTGGGCAAAAAGTGCGTATTATGCACAGCAAAATACAGTACTGTGTCGGGCCTGTGCCAGGTGCGGGGACTTGCCATCTGTGTGGCCTCTGACACTGGGTATAGTTCACATTCGACTGAGGGGGGGACAGGCAGTAAATAAGACAAGTGTGTTGTATGTGTGGTGATGCTAACAGCTTATGAAGAGGCAGACGATAAGCCGAGGGGGCTAAAGAGGCACAGAGGACAGAGTGGCTGTGACTGTTTCGGACAGGGTGGTCAGGGAAGGCCGCTGAGGTGGTAAGATCCGAGGGAGGGATGTTCCGGGTAGAGGAGCCACAGCGCAGAGGCCCTGAGGTGGTGTGAGGTTGGCGTGTCTGGAGCAGTTGATGAGGGGAAAGATGCCGGCATGTGAGGATAGGTGGGACAGCTTTATGCGGCCCTGTAGTCCATGATGCCACTTGGTGTGTTCATGCTGAGTAGGACAGGAAGGCCCTGGAGGGTTCCGAGTGGAGCAGGGGCATGATCTGACTCAGATTTGCACAGGAGTCCTTGGGGTGCTGCTGCTGCGTGGAGAATGGACTTGTGGAGACAAGAGGGAGACGGAGGGAGGGAGTAGGAACTACCCCGTGGGTTTGTTCCTGGAGATGGAGCAGGATCCTGACTCTGCCTCTCGGCCTCAGGACTATTATTTGTTCAATCTACAGCTCTCGAGAGAGTGCCTACTGTGTGCTGGGGACACAGCCATGAACATGGCACTGAGAATTTGTGCTGTTATGGAGCTTCCGCTTTAGTGGGGGGAGGCATAAGCGAATTTAAAGCACCCAGAGAAGAGGTGCTCGTCAGCTTATTCACCCCACACTTTCGGGGCTCTGGGCACTGTCCTGTGTGCTGGAGATAGAGTTGTGACAGAACGACCGGTGCCCCGCCCTCTTGGCTGTGACCTTCTAGGGGGGACAGTCAGGAAACAAGATCATCAGAAAAATATGTTATGTTGGGTGGTGATAAGTCCTAGGAGAAAAATGAATTGGGAAAGGGGAAGACACAATCACAAAGTAAAGTTAGTAGTTACAAACTGGGGTAAGGGTCAGGAAAGAAGCAAAGAAAGTTTCTACACCAGACGTGGTGGTGAGAGAAGATCCATTTCTAGGGCAGGGTCACGAGTTCTGCAGGTTATCCGAGTCACTGGGAGGGGGTGTGTTAAAAGCGCAGATTCCTGCTGTGAGCCCCGGTGATGCTGGGCTGGAGACTGGCGTTTTTCACAAAATGCTTCTGGTTCCTGTGGGCCGTATTTGGAGATATTTGGGGGTGGAAATCTGGAGGCAAGATAGTGGAGTGACTTTGGGTAACTTCCCGACTCGCTGACCCTCAGTTCCTGCGTCTCTGAGGTGGGGCTAATCATAGTGCCGGGTGGGGCACCGTGTGTGGCGTGCTCAACACCAGTCCAGGCACATAATGAGCACCCCACAGGGTTGCCCTCTGACGCTTGGTGTTACGTGAGGAATGGGGGAGCTGAGGGGTTGTAAGGCGGGAGGGTTCTAGCAAAGGATGGAGAAATAAGGAAAAAGAGGAGTAAGGGGGAGAGCACAGAGGTATGGCAGAGGTGGAGGTTCTGAGCCGGCGAGAGAGTATCAGCAGCTCCTGTTCACTGATTGCACGCCGAGTGTGCGAGGCATTGCCACTAAGTGGCTTGATTGTGAATATGATCTCACTAATTTGTTTTTACAGCAGCTCTCTGAAGTGGGTGTCAGTTGTCCATGTTCGAAATGAGTATAGTCGGGCTCTGGGAGCTTGCCTCCCCCGTCTCCTTGAGGTGGTAAGTGACAGAGCCGAGATGTGGAGCCAAGTGTGTCTTGGCCCAACCTCTGAGTCTCAGTCGCTTGCAGGTTCAGCCACGCCTTGCAGCTTTAGGCCCACTCAGCTCCTGTCTCAGTGTGGCGGGAAGACAGGCACACGGGGAGTCAGATCTGCCTTTCCAGTTCCCCGGCCCCCACTTCCTGGGCAAGTCACTTCACCTGTCTGAGCTTACACCTGTCATTTAACACAGGGTTGTTAGAGGATGAACTGACACCATGTGCCGTGTGCCAAATGAGGCACAGTGCTCAGACACACAGTGGGTCCTCAACAGTTGTTTGTTGGTGGTGATGTTACTGTGGATTCTGTGTACCTGCGGGACAGGACCGAAGCTCTTAGACCCTCACTGTTTCCACAGGGGCGTGGTACGAAAAGAAAGGGTACTCAGCTCAGCTGCCTGATGAGAAATGTTAGGAATTATCAGTCTGTCCCCCTGCTTCTCCTCCAGACATGGCCCATCACCTCTGCCACATTTTTTTTACCTACCTGGGGCTTTTTCTATTGTAATGATTGTTGTATATTTCATTAATTCTAGGAAGCCAATGATAATAAGGCGCACCTTTATTTTATTTACCTACGGATAAAATATATGTCAGTTAGATTGCGACACGCACTAACTGTAAGATGCATTCTTGCATCAGAGATGTAAATTATGGGAAAATGGGCATTTCTGAATGGATGAAGTAGTTGGAGGTGCTGTGACCCGTAGACAATGGGGAGCCGCCTCCCAGCCCGGGCCGCAGTTACCAGTCGAGGCCACTAGGAGGCGAGTGTGCAACGGGAGGGAAGTGGTCCCCAGAGTCCGGGAAGCTCCGCCTGGCGCAGCACAGCCTCCCATCCGCTTCCCTCCGCCCACAGGTGATGCTCAGGAACCGGCAGACCTCACTCCAGGAGCTCCACAGCCAGGAGGACTTCCTCACCAAGCTCAATCAGGATCTGATCAAGACCATCCAGGACATGGAGGAGAGCTCAGCCCTGAAAATGCGCAGCATGCTGCAGCAGCAGAACACCTTTGGGGTGAGGCCTCACCGGTAGCTTTGGCAGGCCTGCCTCTGCCCTCTGCGCCTGGGACCTGCCCACCGCGCCGCCCTCCGGAGCGCTCTGGCGCCCTCTCCTGGCCTCTTCTGGCCGGTTGCACAGCTACCAGGGCTTTGGAATCAGACTGGGTTTGGCGAGGCACATCCTAATGTCAGCACTTACTGGCTGAGAGACTTTGAGTTAACCTCTGAGCTCTGTAAAATAGGGCTCAATAGCACCCATTCCAAAGGTGGGGGAGGTTGTACTTGGTACATGGTAGGTGTACAAGAGAAAGTCACTGCTATCACAACCAGGCAGCAGCAAATACTTCCACAGTATAACACTAAGTGCTTTGTATATACTGAAGTATCCTTCCAACAACCTTGTAGGTAGGCATTATTAGTTTCTTTATTTTACATATGAAGAAATAGATACACAGGCTAGGTGACTTGCTCAAGGTCACTTTCAAGGTCATCCAGCTGGCAAGGGTCAGAATTGGGATTTGAACCCAGGCAGTCTGGCGCCAGGATCTGTGTTGCTTCCACCAGCTGTGATTACCACCCTCATCCAGTGGTGGCACTCCCGGTCCATGGGTGAAGAGTGACTCTGCAGAGAGCCCAGGGAATGTCCTCCGCCTCCTCTAGGAGAGGCTGGGTGAAGCGGTGGTGAGAGGCTCAAGGTTCACAGGGGACCTGGGAGTTTGGGCTGAAGAAGAGGCAGCAAAAGTGGTTTAATGGAGAAGTGAGTCCCCTCTCTGACTGCAACTTGCCCAGGACAAAGAGAGACCGAGTTCACTGGGGCCTGTGAGATGAAGAGAAAGTTAAGTTTTGGGTACTTGGTTGGTCTGCTTCTCCTGCCATAAGCAAAATGCCACAGAAATTTTGGCTTAAATAATCCAAATTTATTTCTCATAGTTCTAGAGGCTAGAAGTCTAAGATCAAGATGCCAGCAGGGTTGATGTCTGGTGAGGTCTCTGTCCTGGGGGTGTAGGCGGCTGGCTGCCTTCTTGCTGTGTTCTCACACGGCCTTTTCTCTGTCCTCACGTGGACTGAGAGGTCTCTGGCATCTCTTCCTCTTCTTGTAAGGACACCAGTCCTATTGGATTAGGTTCCTACCCTTTTGACCTCTATCCTTAATTACCTTCCTAAAGGCCTTATCTCCAAATACAGTCACACTAGGCATTAGGGCTTCAATATATGAATTTGAGGTGGGGTGGGAGGGACACAATTCAGTCTGTAACATACAGAGTTATTCAGCCCGAGGAAACTCAGAATATTCTCCATACCTAGGCAAAGTCATTGTCTGATTTTCTGTCATTGATCCATTCACTGTTTTCATCCTGAGTACTGCCTGTAGGCCCTTGGGAAACAGTGATCAGTGGAACACGTTGTCCACATCAAGCTCCCATTCTAGTGGGGTCACAAGCAGTTGGGAAGACGTTTGTGTGTACTGTGATGGGGACTCGGGACTTGGAGCCTAGTGGGGCTCTCTAAGCCCGGCGCGGGAGGACCAGGAAGGCTTCCTGGAGGAGGTGATACTTGGGTTGACACATGCAGCCGTAGGTATTAACTGGCAGAGAGCAGGTGAGTGTTCCAGGCAGAGGGAATGGCTGCAAAGGGCCTGGGGTGGGAAGGAGCTTGGCCAGCCCAAGGAGCCGCATGTTGTGTGGTGTGGCCAGACAACAGGTGTGAGGAAGGGATCAGAGAGAGATAAGATTGGCCCAGGCCAGATGGAGGAAGGCCTTGTTTACAGGGCCGAGGGGAGCCCTCGGAAGGTTTCAAATAGGAGAGGGACAAGGTTGCCGTTTTTTAAAGAAACATTCTGACTTCTGCGTGGAGGACCAGTCAGAGGAGAGGACCAGTTAGGGGTAGCCGTCGCCACATTTCAGACCGGAGATGAGGAGAACTTGAGTAAGGTAGTGGCAGTGGCAAGAAGGGCGTGGCTCTTAGTGCAGTTTGGGTATAAAGTCCGTACCACTTGGTGACGTTCTGGGTGAGAGAGGGTAGAGACGGTACCTGGGTTTGGGCCTGTGTGCCTGGCTGGGCCACTGGCTGAAGTGGGTGGTAGTTAAGGGGGACTGCGGGAGGGGGTAGGGAAGCAGATGACTGATTTCCGGCCTCTGGAAAGGTTTCTCGGCCTGGGAGTGGGGTTGGGTTTGGGGACTCCTCTAGGGCAGTGCCGAGTCCCCCAGGCGGCCATGCTCTCGGTGGGGTGAGCCAACCCTGCCCCTCCCGCAGACCATCGTCCACCTCCTGACATACTCAAACGAGAAGAAGCTGCAGCAGATGAAGTGTGAGCTGCAGGAGTGGAAGGAGGAGGAGGAATCCAAGATGAACTGTAAGAATCCATGCGAAAAGCTTCTTGATCTTCACCTGGCCCTCTGGGGAGGTCATCTGCAGGGCACTCATCTGGTACCTGCTGTCCCGGAACCATCAGGCCCATCATCTCCCTTCTTAGGCCAGTGGAATTGCAAAGATCCAGAGCTGATAGCTTGCCAGTGGAGCATTCAGCACTTCCAGGCCGTGTGTGTTCACTTTTATGGGCACACTCTGTGATTACAAGTACCTGTGAGGCAGGCAGTATTCTGTTTTTACAGAGGAGGAAACTGAGGCTAAGAGAAGTGAGGTAGCCTGCTGAAGGTTGCACAGCGAGGAGCCAGAATCCAATCTGAGCCTGCCTCTGTTTCCTGCCAAGGCCGCTCTGGGGGTCAGTGCCTGGGCCAGGGGCCAGGTCTCCTGGCGTTTACCCTGCTGAGCCCGTGGCTGCTTTCTCCTGAGCAGACCAAGAAGCCTTCTGAGCAGAGGGGTGGTGTGTCAGACAGCCTCAGATACGGGGGTCCCCTCCGAGGAGGATGGCAGGAGAGACTTAATCCCTCTGTGATTGTGTCTTGGGAGCCAATGTCACCCCATGTCCCCGGGCTTGTTGTGTTGGGGATGTGTGTATGAGGGGACTGAAGTCCGGACAGGGACGGTCTTGGTGAGGGTCACAGTGCAAGTCGGTGGTAGAGCTGGGACTAGTCTTGGGCCTTCGCACCAGCTTCGGTCTTCCCTACCCTGTACCCCGTCCTGCTGCTGCTGTGGGGGTCGAAGACTCTCTGGGGCCTCGGCTTTTCATCCCCTCCCAGCCTGTGTGAGCTTGCTTCTGCCCACAACCCAGTCCGTTGGCCAAGGCGAGCTTTGCTTCTGTGGGAGGGGGTCCTTGAGGGAGGATCCTGCCTCCTGCTCCTCCTGACCTCTCCAGACCTGAAGCAGCACGTGGAGCAGCTGAGTGCTAAGGTCAAGAAGACTCAGGAGGAGGTGAACTTCCTGAGCACTTACTTGGACCATGAGTACCCGGTCAAGATGGTCCATATTGACAACCTCGTGCACCAGCTGCAGCAGGTGACGGACAACCAGCAGGTATGTGAGTCCCTGGCTTTGCCCTGTGGGACCAAGGGGGAGGCAGGGCTGGTGGCCAACATGCTCCCGGTGGCCCCCAGGATGAACTCGATGACTTTAATGAGATACTCAAAATGGTCCTGGAGTCTTTGTCTCGTGAGATTCAGATGAAGAGAAAAAAGCTTCTGAGCTCTCTGGTGGTGGTGAGTAGCCGGCGGCTGCGGGGGGTGTCCAGGTGCCCACCCAGTCCTGCTTGCTTCCCCATGCTCTGCCCCCTCCAGGCCCCCTGGGCCCCCGCTGGCCTCTGTCATGCACTGCTGTGCAGGAACAGGCATGTGGGGGCCGGACTCTGCTTCATTCACAGAAAACCCAGCAGCCCCATCAGGACATTCTTCTGCAGAAGACACTGGAAAACCGTAACATGGCGAAGTACACGGACAAGTTCAGAGAAGTGAGTGGGCAAGGACAGCGGTGGTCCCTCTGTGAGGGCGCAGAAGGGTGGGCAGTCCCTAGGACTTGTGGGCAGCCCGCTTGTCCTGATCTGGTGCTCAGGAGGTCTTGGGAGTCTGATGTTGGCCCTTCTCCTTGCTGGTGCCATCACTGTCACTTGTCACTCATTTGAGAAGGGGATTTGTGGTGACCTAGGCCTTGCCTGACAAACTGTTATCACTGGGCATGACCCATTAGTAACATCACCAAGCAGCGCCCACTCCACCATCATTTTGCTGTCACTAGCCACCCCTAGTTCAGCCCTTAATTCTTGTCTAGACCGTCGCCTGTGTTAATGAACTTCACCATCATCACCCTCTTCATTTTCATTACCTTGTACCCTCATCAGTTACCTGTGTGGGTGGCCTTTGCCGGCCCTCGTTAATCTTCATCACCAGGCCCTGTCCCCTGCTTTGCCATGTCTCCATTCTCCACAGTCCCCTCACCTTTCTTAGGACCATCAAACATTGTCACTAACTTGTGAGCCACCCTGCCCTACCTGAGGGGCCCCTCTCTGGAGTCTCGGGATTCCCAGGGACAAAGCCCAGGCCACTTCTCTAAATGTCTTTGCTCCTTGTCTATTTTGCCCTTTTCTTCCTCTGGTTGGGGTGCGTTTGGCTTCTCAGTTTCCCCTGCTGTTCCTCTCAGTTCACCAACCAGTTCGAACAGGAAGTACTCAAATTAAAGGCCAAGTTGAGACAGCTCCAAGTCCAAATCCAGAACCCCCGAGAGATCGTGTTTGCGGACGTGCTGCTTCGGAGACCCAAGTGCGTGATTGTTGTGCAGCGGGCTTGGCCTCGCCGGGAACCCGTGCCTCTTGCTCCTGGTGTGGAAAGAATAATGCCCGTCACTTGCTGAGCCCTTACCCCGTGCCGGCATGGTCCCATTTAGTTCCCTACCAAGGACTGAGGTTGGGTTATTACCCTCCTTTGGCAGATGAGGAAATGGAGGCCACCTGGGCTCTGTCCCACAGTGAGGTGCACAGGTACCAGCTGGAGGAGAGAGGCTCTGAGAGGGGCGACAGGGTGCCCAAGGTGGCACAGAGCCAGGTCTCCAAACGGGTCACCCGACTCCAAAGAGAGTGTTCGACCTGAGGGGCCCCAGTGTTTTAGAACAGAGCTCCTGCTCCCTCTTGACCTTAGACCTCTGTAGGGTATCATCAGTCCCGTCAGACCCGTTCCTTCTTCATTTTGAGTGTGCGTGTGTGCGGTGTGCACGGGCACGTCCTCACACAGCTGGGCTGCGAGGGTGCAGATGTGTTCTGGGGTGGGGCTCCCCAAGCAAGTACCTGTGTTCTAAAGAGCAGGGCTTCCCTAAGGATGTGCTCCCCTACCTCGTAACTCTGACACCCATACTTGGCCTCTCACACCCCCTCTTTGCTCTTTCCTACCAGGTGTACCCCAGACATGGATCTCACCCTCAACATCCCTGTGGAGGAGCTGCTACCCTTCTAGGTGGCAGGGCCACCCTTCCTTCCCTGCTCTTCTCCACACCTGGAGCTTTGAGTCATCTCCTTCCCAGACCGCATCCCCACTTAGACCCTGCTCATCTGCCTCCCCCACATCCTTCCCCTCCCCACTCCCTCTCTTCTTCCTCTTGGTGTGGTGCTGCTGCTTGGGCCAGGTGGGAGTTTCCACTCAGGTCTACCATTTCTTTTTACCAATAGAGCTGGATTTGCATTTGTGCTTGGCTGGTGCCTGGGGGTTCCCGGCAGGCCTTGGGAGAAGCTGTGGTAGGAATGGACTTCGTCTTGACGTGAGGGCGACTATGCTGGTTGCACCAGGGCACAGAACTTCCTGAGGAAGGCCACACTGACCCCTCCTGAATCTCCATGGCCCTGGGGCTCCAGCTGCCCCCTCCTCGCACCAGGTTCCCTCCCAAGTTGTGCCCAGACCTGTTCAGACCAGTGTAGACCAGTGCCCGGGTAGAGGGGAGACTCCTTGAAGTTGATACACGTGGGAACTGGCGGGCCCTCATTGCAGATGGCCATCTCTCGTCTAGTCCCGTTGTCTGTCTGTCTGTCCACTGCCTCACCCCAGCTACATATGGACATGAACACAAACTAATACTCAGGTGCACAGTGAGGCACAGGCCCCACTACATGCTCTTCTGTGCTGGGCTTGGAGATGTGCCATTCAAGGTAGGACTTGTTGCTCTGGTTACTGGGAGTGCTGTGGTGGGTGGCCTTCAGCTGCTGGGCTCTTTAGGGTCTGCCTGGGCTGCAGAAATCTACCATTTTACTTTCCTACAAGGGTTCCAGTTTCTCATACCTTCATTTACACTGTTATTTTCTTTTTTTATTTTTAAAAATATTTATTTTTAGAGAGGGAAAGGGAGACAGAAAAAGAGGGAGAAAAACATCAGTGTGTGGTTGCCTCTTATGTGTCCCCTACTGGGGACCTGGCTCACAACCCAGGCATGTGCCCTGACTGGGATTTGAACTGGCGACCCTTTGGTTCACAGGCTGACACTCAATCTACTGAACCACACCAGCCAGGGCCAGAGCATTTTGTCCTAACAGTGAGTCTCTTAATGTTAGCATCCTTTGCCATTTGGGTAGCTTGAGTATTTCCCAAACCATCAAATTCTGCTTGCTTTTGAGTTAGCAGTTCTTTCCTCAATTTATCTCTCTTTTCTCACATTTTACTATAAGCAGCAAAAAATCAGACTTCTCCTGCAACACTTTCGGAAGTGTGCTCAGCTGGGTGTTCGTCTCCTTTCCACACAGCAGGACATGATTCTCTAAGCTACAGGCCCCCTTTGCCTCTGTCTGCTGACTTCCCTCCAGCATCGCCTTTAACATCCACATTTCCACCCGTAGTCTATAAACAAAAACTCCATTGCAACCTCAGCTCCCCTTTGCCACGTGTCATGAGGTATTCACAGGTTCCAGCGATTGGGATGTGGGCTTCTTTGAGGGGGCATTCTGTCTCCCACACTTCCTGTAGCCACATAGCACTTCTGCGGAGAAGCCCCCTTTGCTCCACACCAGGGGACTCTTGTTCCCAAGGCCCACCTAGCACTCAGGCAACCTTTAGGGGTCTTGGAGCCTATGCTTGCTTGTGCCTGAGACCTTGAGTCACATCTGGGGCACCCTTTCTTCCCTTTTCTGTTTTGCAGCAACCCAGGCTCCCAATACAGTAGGGACAGGAATTCAGCCCAGATGAGCCCCATTCGGGCAGGCTTGACAAACAGAGCCTGTTTCCAGAAGCTTCGCTCTCAACCCATCCTCTCCCACACGAACAGAACCATCCTCGTGTGGGTGGGAGGAGCCCATCTACCTGGCAGACTTGGCTCCAGAGGGTGGCTGGCCCAATAAAACCCGATGGTTGTGAGGATGAAAGATGGCCCGGTGGCCTCGTCAGTTTGGGTTGCGAATGTCCCATACCCATCCTAGAAGACAAATGAGCCCCAATAAATCTAAGCATAGCAAAAAGGCCATACAATGACAGTTCACGGTCATGGTCATTGTGGCTGAATCCCACCGTTGTGGGTGCATGGGGAGAGGGCAGGGAGCGAGGGGAGTTGCCCATGGGTCAGCAGGAGAGCCCTGGGCTGACAGCACCTTGTGGGGAGGCCCCGCCATATGTTTGAGGGCATTTCTCATGACTCACTATCCACACCATAGTGTCTGCTGAGCTGGGTGCCTTCCTGCCACCTCATGTGGAAGTTCATCATTGTTATTAGCTAGGAGTTGGCCCTTGTGTCCTGGGAATTTTGGCAAAGCTCCTGCCTTAGTCAAATTAGGATCATCGGGATTCCAAATCAGCGTATTTGGGGCCATGGTTGGTGGGGAGTGGAGGGGGGCTAGATGATGAAAGGATCCTGTGCTGTTGTCTGTGGTCAGTCCACCCACCACCCTTTACTGGAGCATTAGAGGGCAGCAGGAGTGACAACAGCTGTGCGGAGGTGGGGAGGGGCAGGGGGAGATCAGCTTGGTATTGCCTTTAAGGGCAAGAACAGATGTCTCCAGAGCATTTTTGCGAAGGTGTGGAATGTCCAAAAGGTGGAGAATTTAGCGTAGTAAGGGGTGTGAGCAGGCATAACCCAGGCACTGTTAGATGACCAGGCTTTATTTTTAAATTTTGGTAGGGATGTTTGAAAAGCCTACTCGGGCACTCAGTCCAGCTGATTGAGTAAATGTAAGTTTCTTGTTCTAAGGCCCGTCTCTGTGTATATTGTGAAGTTCTCTGATCTTAATCTAGTTTAGCACACCAGTAGGATTTAGGGGGGGTTTGGTAAGATTCTGGGCACGGAGTCTCACAGGGTCCAGTAGATGCCTGCGTTAAGCCATTGTGTCGACTTTGGCGTGGGCATACCGAGTACAACCAGAAGGTGGCGGTAAAGGGCAAATAAAATGAACATGTCAAGGACTTAAAGGTCCGGCTCCTGGGGAACGGAATGGATCCCCAGTTTGTAAAATCGCCTGTGGCGTGTTTTATTGAGGAATTCACAATTGGAAACGATCTTTTTGGCTATTAGTGTGCAAGTAGGAGGTCTGGTCTTTGTTTTGCTCCCACTGCTATTCCTTGTTCCCTGTCCACCTGAGCCGGCCCCCAGCCTCATCTCACCACTCTCCTGCCCCTAATTCTTAGTCCCAGGAGCCTTCTTTACTCTCACCAAACAAGCTCCTTCCCTGCTCAGCCTTTGCAGTGGCTGGTCCACTGATCTGACTACTCTCCTCCAGGTCTTCAGGCAGCTGAGTCGCCGCGCCCTCTCAGTTCTAGTTTCTTTTTGCAAGGAGGTCTTGCCTGACCACCATTGCCCCTTGCCCATCACTCTCCATCACATCACTGTTGCATTTTCCTTAGTGCAGTGGTCACTATCTGATACTACACATTCATTTTGGCCGGTTATGTTTGTTATCGGATTCCCCCAGCCATAGTGTAAGTTGCATGAGTGTAAGCAATTTGTCACTCTTGTTCATGGCTGCTGTAGTGCAGAGAGCAGCACCTGGCATGCAGGTGGTGCTCAATAATTATTCATTCCATTACTGAGTGGGCGAATTGCCTCTAGCTATTGGAAAGCCAGGTTTCAGCAGTGACACTTGCATTGCCGCGGCCCTGCAGCTCCACTTTAGGGAGATGGCGCAATGACGGGGCAGAGCCCAGCGCTTGGCCCGCACCGCGAGACTTGCCAGGCTGTGAGCCTGAGACCACAGGCCAGGGGCGCTCGGCCGTGCTCTCCCCTTGCTGGGGCAATAAACAGAACGCTGGGAACCTGAGCTGTCCCTCTGCTTTTTCTTTGAGTACCTATATTTTTCATTTTTATTAATTACAGTGACAAGGGTCAATAAAATTATATACAATTCTATAATACGTCATCTGTATGTTGTATTGATACATACAGATGATGTATTCACCACCCGAAGGCAACTCTCCTTCATCACGGTTTCCCTCCTTTACCCTCTTCTACCTCTCCCTGCCCCGCTTTCCTTTGGGAATCACCACACTGTTGTCTGTGTCTATGAATTGTTTCTTTGCTCAATCCCTTTATCTTTTTCACCCAGCCCCCCAAACTGCACCCCACCCCCGGTGGTTGTCAGTCTGTTCTCTCTACTTATAAGTCTGCTTTTATTTTGTTTGTTAGTTTATTTCAGGGGTGTCAAACTCATTTTTGCCGGGGGCCACATCAGCCTCGCAGCTGCCTTCAAAAGGCCGAATGTAACTTTAGGACTGTATAAATGGAATTACTCCTTAACAGTTAATCATGAGCTCGGCATTGCCACTGGTTAGAAATAAGGTGCCGGGCTGCATAAAACAAGGTGGAGGGCTGGATTTGGCCCGAGGGCCTGGTGTTTGCCACCTGTGCTTTATTTTGTTCATTAGATTTCACATATAAGTGAAATCATATGGTATTTGTCTTTCTCTGACTGGCTTATTTCACTTCGCATAATGCTCTCCAGGTCTTTCCATGCTGTTGCAGAAGGTAAGAGTTCCTTCTTTTTTATGGCCATGTAGTATTCCCTTGTGTAAATGGACTACAGTTTTTTTATCCACTTATCTACTGATGGGCACTTGGACTGTTTCCATATCTTGGCTATTGTAAATAACGCTGCTATGAACATAGGGGTGCATATATTCTTTCAAATTAGTGTTTTGGGATTCTTAGGATATATTCTCAGAAGTGAAATCACTGGGTCAAAAGGAAGTTCCATTTTTAGTTTTTCGAGGAAACTCCATACTGTCTTCCACAGTGGCTGCACTGGTCTGCATTCCCGCCAACAGTGCACTAGGGTTCCCTTTTCTCTGCATCCTGGCCAGCACTTGATTGTTGATTTACAAGTGCGAGGTGATAGCTCATTATGGTTTTAATTTGCAGGTCTTTGATTAGTGATGTTGACCATCTTTTCATATGTCTATTGGCCATCTCCGTGTCCTCTTTGGAGAAGTGTCTATTCAGCTTTTACCCATTTTTTAATTGACTGTTTTGGGGGTTTTTTTTGGTGTTGAATTGTGTAAGTTCTTTATAAGTTTTGGACATGAACCCCTTATCAGGTGTATCATTGGCGAATGTGTTCTCCTATTCAGTGGATTGTCTTTTCATTTTGTTGATGGTTTTCTTTGCTGTGCAAACACTTTTTAGTTTGATGTAGTCCCGACTGTTGATTTTTTCTTTTGTTTCCCTTGCCCAAAGAGATTTATCGGAAAAAAATATCGCTATGACAAATGTCTGAGATTTTACCACTTATGTTTTCTTCTGGGATTTTTATGGTTTTGAGTCTAACACTTATGTTTTTAATCCATTTTGCATTTATTCTTGTGTGTGGTGTAAGAAGGTGACCTAGTTTCATTTTTTCCCACGGATCTGTCCAATGTTGCCCACGGCATTTATTGAATGGAGCTCGCTCTCATCTTCATGGCGGCGGGTCCCAGGGCTAAACATCACAACAGCATTCGTGCTGCTTTTTTCCTGGTTGGGTTGAACCTGCAGATTGTCACCTGAGGATACGGCAGCTAGTGGCGCCCCCTCTCTGTTCCCCTGCCCCCCTCCCCACAACCTGAGCAGGGTTCAATTACCTCCATTACCTGTGAAAGTTCATCATTGCTATCAGCTGTGAGGTGGTCCTAGTGCCCATGGAATTTGGGCAAAGCTTCCGCCTTAGGCAGCTTATGATTTGCACAGGGAGATACGTAAGGGAGGTAACGGGAGCAGGAAAGTCAAAACATGTGAGCTCTTCAGCTCTTGATGCTCAGGATGGCGGTTTGGTTATTATTAGTCAACACCCTGGGACTGAGGCGGATTTTTGTTAGCAGTGGCATATTCAAATGTAGATTAAAGTAAATGTTTAAATAACTATAAAATTTACGTAGATTTGCATAATTATGGGCAGAGTCATTTTGAACAAGTCCATGAAAACACCGGTATGACAGCGACTAAACAATTTTTTGTTTTAAAATGTTTACTGTGAAAACAGTTCTAAATTAAGAACAAGCCTGAACCCACCGTGCTCATGGCCCTGAATCACCCTCCTGAACGGCAGGCTGTCTTCCACCAGAGAGCCTCTCAGTCTGACCGTGGGCCCCTGCTCCCGAGGCTGGCTCTCAGCTTTGGTCTTTGTTTCATGAAAGAAGGAAAAAGAGGTGCTTTTGGTCAGTCAGTTGGGCTCGTGGCCCAGAATACTAAAACACAGCCAGAAATTGTAGGATGGTCCATGACTTCGCATCTCCTCTCCACGTTTATGGGGACACCGACAGTTCCTGACGGGCTGGCTTGCTCTCCGCCTGTGCCGGACCTACGTTGCTTTTCCGTGGGGCGCCTTCTCTGCCCTTTGATCGCGATTCCCACGTGTGTACTTGGAGAGCCCACCCCAGCCCCATTCCCAGTCGTGAGGAGGTGGCTCTATTTCTGAATTTTGGACTGGGGTTTATATTTGAGACTAAGGCCATCAGAGCATTCCACTTCCCTGGCCACTGAGGGGTCAAAGATTCGCACGTGGCCCGAGTCAGACCTGTCAGGCCCGTGAGGCTCAGGTTCAGGCTCGGACTTCTCCTTGTGTGATGGAGGGGCAGGAGCTCTCCTCCCCACTGGGTTTGGTGTCGGAGCCGATGTGTTCTTGTAGTTGCGTGAGGCTTTGCGCACAGCCTGACAGTGAATCCGATGCAGAAGCAGGCAGCATATTACCACTGGAGGTGAGACACAGATGGGCTTTCCTGGTGTCACGTGAGCCCAGACCAGCTGCCCTGGAAGACTGTCCCTGGCCTTTCAGCCAATAAATTACCTGAAGAGCCTTGACTGATGGGTAAATCACTTTCTTTTGTAATTAAGCCTGCAATTTACTTTGAAATACATCAGGAAAGTAAAGTGACTTGATACCATCGAGGACTTGCTAAGGTTTGCATTCTTAAAAAAGGAGATGCAAAAGCTTAAAGCATCATTCTCATTGATCAAAATACATGAATGGATTCTGGAAATGTAGCTTCCTGGCTCTTAACTTCTGTGATTAACTCAAGCCACGTGGTCTGCCTCGCCTGGGACAGTGCTGGGTGCCGTCCCTAAACGTTTCCATTTGCCTGATTGGCATGCCTGCCTAGCTCGGTAGGGATGTCAGCCCTCCCACAGAGAAATGAGCAGTTCTCACCACTCCAGTAGCTTCGAGTTCAGATTATTCCGACGTTTTCGTGCGTCAGTAAAAATTACTGACCTCGTTGACCATGGGACTCAGGGATGGCTTCATGGGTGTGTGGCCTGGGCAGTGACCCAGGTCCTCGCACTCTGATGGGTTTGATATCCGCTGTGACGAAGGGGAAGCACATCAAAAGCAGCCGTGAAGTGTGACGGTTATCTGAGGGAAAAGCAGCGGCACCACTGAACTCTGAGCTGCCACAGCCGCTCTCTTCATGAAGCGCCATTTTCACTAAATGAAGTGCTTACAGACGGTGGCTGCCCAGACTCTGGTGTTGGCTGGACGGTTTTTCTTCCAAGTGGTCCACCTGAGCCAGTTACTCAAGGAAAACAGCTGATTGTAGTTTTGGCAACGATGAACTTCCAAGTTTATCCAAGTGTGTCCACCGCTATGAGTCTGAAGCTTCTCAGGTAGGTCTTAAAGGCTTTCCTGAGAAGCGGTGACGTGGACGAACGTGGTGTTTGATGTTGTGTAGTGAAACAGCAAAATGTGGAAGTCCGGTGTGTATAACTCTGTGAAGCCAGGTTTTCCAAGGGACCAGGACAGGGAGTGGCCAAATCATAGAGCCACTGAAAGAACAAAATGGGCCAAAGCGTTTTCATCTAACAGTGGACAAGAAATTTCTTTGATGCGGTTTCAGATTCCATGTTTCAAGTAGCCTTTAAGAAACCACCACATGTTTGGGCTTTGGTGTAATATCAAAGAAGACTACCCACAAATATCCGAAGAGGCAATTATTGAAGAAAATACTCCTCCTTCTCCCAGCTACACATATTTCAACCAGAACAGCATATGGCAGCAGAATGAAAACAGAAACACATAGGAGAACTCTGCCGTCTTCCATTAAACCTGCGAGACTCGCAGAAATGAAGACAAAGCCAGTTTTCCCATTCAATTTTTCAAAAATACTTATTTTTCGTCATACATATGTTAGCATGTAACGAGTGTATTGCCGCTATTTTAAAATCAATTAATAAAGACATGTTTAACATTTCTTAGTTTTAACTTCAAATGTAGCAATTATGGATAGATCTAACCACATAAACAAAAGCTGTCTTAGGTCCTCACTACTTTTTTAAGAGTATACAGGGGTCCAGAGACCAACAATATTGGCGACCTGCTGCCCGGGCTCATCCTGACTGATAGAAATTTAAGTTTTAGCTACACTGTTTAAATATCCTTTTATCTGGTCATTTATGCATCCATTGAACAAATACCCACTGAGCATCACGCATGGCCGTTATTGTAGGCCCTGGGGTTTCAGCAGTGAATTAAAGACACAAGACTGTTCACCTTTATGGAGTTTACATTCTAGTGTGTAGGGGAGCAAAAATAAAGTACATATGTAACACATCTAACACATCAGATAGCATTAAGTCTGTGGAGAATAATATAACCGGGGTAAGGGTATTCAATTTTATTTTATTTTTTAAAGATTTTTCTTTTT
>VMDR010004414.1:0-60434 GCA_007922815.1 Macrotus californicus | reverse complement strand
AATGGAAGGGCAGATAAAGTGCTTCTCAGATAAGGTCAAGTTCAAGGAGTTCATCATCACCAAGGCCATATTATATGAAATGTTAAAGGGACTTATCTAAGAAAAAGAAGGTCAAAAATAGGAACAGTAAAATGACAACAAACTCACAGTTATTAACAACTGAACCTAAAACAAAAACAAAAACAAACTAAGCAAACAACTAGAACAGGAACAGAATCACAGAAATGGAGATCACATGGAGGGTTATCATCAGGGGAGTGGGTGGGGAGAGAGGGGGAAAAGGTACAGGGAATAAGAAGCATAAATGGTAGGTAGAAGACAAACAGGGGGAGGTTAAGAATAGTATAGGAAATGTAGAAGCCAAAGAACTTATATATATGACCCATGGACATGAACTAAAGAGGGGGAAAGCAGGTGGGAGGGGGTGCGCAGGGCAGAGGAAAATAAAGGGGGAAAATGGGACAGCTGTAATAGCATAATCAATAAAATATATTTTTTAAAAAGAAAAAAAAAAAAACAATCCAGTACTGGCATAAGAAGAGACACATAGACCAATGGAACAGAATAGAGAGCCCAGAAATAAATCTATGTCAATATTGTCAGTGAATATTTAACAAAGGGGGCAGGAACATAAAAATGGAGTAAAAATAGCCTCTTCAATAAATGGTGTTGGGAGATCTGGACAAGGACATGCAAAAAAAATGAAACTTGTCCACCAACTTACACCATACACTCAAAAAAACTCAAGATGGATAAAAGACTTAAATACAAGTTGTGACACCATAAAAGTCCTAGAGGAGAACACAGGCAAGAAAATTTCAGATATCCCACACAGCAGTATTTTCACCGACACATTCCTTAGGGCAAGGAATATAAAGGAAAGAATAAACAAATGGGACTACATCAAATGAAAAAGCTTCTGCACAGCTAAAGAAAACATCGACAAAATTAAAGGGAACCAACCATATGGGAAAACATAATTCCCATGATACCCTGGACAAGGGTTTTCATCTCCAAAATATATCAAGAACTCACAAGACTCCACTCCAGGAAGACAAACAATCTAATTAAAAAATGGGCAAAGGACCTGAAAAGACTCTTCTCCACAGAGGACAAACAGAGGGCCCTTAAACACATGAAAAGATGCTCAGCATTACTAGCCATCAGAGAGATGCAAATTAAAAACACAATGAGATACCACTTCACACTGGTCAGAATGGCCATCATTAACAAATTAACAAACAAGTGCTGGCAGGTTGTGGAGAAAAGGGAACCCTAGTGCACTGTTGGTGGGAATGCAGACTGGTGCAGCCAGTACGTGGAAAACAGTATGGAACTTCCTCAAAAAACTAAAGATGGAACTGCCTTTTGATCCAGTGATCATTGTGCTGGGGTTATACCCTAAGAATCCTGAATCACTAATTCAAAAGAACCTATGCACCCTATGAACCGATGTTCATAGCAGCACAATTCACAATAGCCAAGTGCTGGAAGCAACCTAAGTACCCATCAGTAAACGAGTGGACTATGGTACATTTACACAATGGAATACTACACAGCAGAAAGAAGGAACCCCTACCCTTCGCGACAGCATGGACAGAACTAGAGAGTATTGTGCTAAATGAAATAAGCCAGGTGGTGAAAGACAAATACCATGTGATCTCACCTGTAAGTAGAACCTAATCAACAAAACAATAAGCAAGCAAAATAAAACCAAAGACATTGGGGTAAAGAACAAACTGACAGTGACCAGAGGGGAAAGGAGTGGGAGATAACAGGGGAAAGAAGGGGAAGGGGCAAGTCAAGGAACATGATTAAGAGAACTTATGGGCATGGGCAATGGAGAGGATCGACTGTGGGAGTTGGGGAGAAGGGGTGGGCAGAACGGGGCAGGGGATAGCAATGGGGGAAAAGGTGGGACAATTGTAACTGAACAACAAAAAAAGAAGTGGTTTGCAAAGTGTCTTGGTACTAATGACATTTTGGCCAAACAATTCTTTGCTGTGGGGCTGTCTCATGCATTGGAAGATGTTTAGCAGCACCCCTGGCCTCTACTCACTAGAAGCCAATAGTAGGAGCTAGCCCATATACTCAAAATATTCAAATCAATAAAGTTACTGGTGAAAATGAAAAATGTGTATTTTATTTTACAGAAAAAAACACAACGGACATTTTGGCCAACCCAACATATCTTCATTCTTATACCCTACTCTCCAACGTCCTTGAACCTAATGTTAAGAATCCCCTGTTCTAGATTTCACGCATCTCACCTTCATTTCAGTATCCATTCGGTAAACTGTATCTCTTGTTTCTTTATCCATGTCAGGATTTGTTACTATTTTTTGATACAGTGGGGTTTATTACTTTCTACCGAATCCTTCTCAAAAACCCAAAGTAAAGAATTTGCCCTTGAGGAGAAAATGACCTATTCTAAAGGTCTTCCATTCCAGCACCTGTGGTCCTTTCACTACAAAGCCATGTATCTTTAAGATTAGAAAACTGTCTTCCGTGTATGCACATCCCTTCACACTTGGGAAACTTACTACCTCCTGAGGAATTTCACTTTGAGTAAGTATTTCTTATACTGATCTGATGTCTGTCTTCCTATATCCTACCTCCAGCAATCTGTCTTCACCCCATAGTTCCAAACATGAAATCTAATACACCTTTCTTCCGAAGACAGCCTCTGGAACACTTAAACACAGAGAACACAGCCTCCCTCGCTCTCTTCTGCCCACAAAGCCTTCTGGCTTTCAGGTGCACCTCACCATCCTGATCATTTTCTCTGAATTCTATCATTTTACCTGGGTCTGAACTCAACACGCCAAGAAAATTTCAACAACAGAGTAAAAACACCTGGAATCTTTCTCTAAATACCTTACTTCCACCACCGCAGCCTCAGACTGAAGCAAGGCTTTTTATTAATGTTATCAGTTTGTGAAGTCAATGTCCTGCTACAAACCTCTGTGTCAAAACCCTCTGATCTCAGAAAACATGGCACTATCCTTAAGCCCGGTTTCCCTGCTGAACTCAAGTCTAATCCTCAGAAATTTCTGTAGTCAACAACAATTTGCCCACCTGAACAAACATCTTAGTTTGTCCAATAAGATGGCCAAGCAGGAAGTGGGGAAAAGTAGTGCTCATTCTGAATTCCCTAAGGTAGAAAGGTGGCAATAGGGAGAATAGAAAAATGTGACCCTCTTTAATTTTCTCTACATTTCAAAAGGGCTTTTCCGATGCAGTCAGAGAAACATCCAAAGCTGGGCTTTGGAAAAAGGGTGGGCTTTAGATAGGCAGAGAAAAAGACAGGGTTATTTCATGCCACAGAATGATTTGAGCCAAGATGCAGAGGTGAGAAAGCCTTTGGTACACTACAGGAATATGGAGTCAACCACACTGGAATAAGGAAGGGGTCCGCATGGAGTTGCCTGAGGGAGCAGGCCTGGAAAGCAGGCTGGGTGGGGTCACAGCATTGAGGCCATTAAAAACCAGGCTGCTGAAGTCCAGCTTTCATCCTGGAAACACTGAGGAGTCACAGAAGTTTCAAAGCAGGAAAGTAGCATGATGAAAGCCATAACTTTGGAGTAGTACAGGCCTCTCTGTACACATCAGGCATTTAATCAATGATGCTGACCGGACATATAGATTCAAACTGCCAGGAAAGAAGCATCTTGTGATCTAAAACTTACAGAAAAATCACTTCCCTAGTGAAATCCACCTCAGCAACAACTCACTTTATCTTTCTAATTCAATTAAGTACAAAGAAAGAAAAGGCAACAAAGAATGTAATTCAAACAAGCTAACACTGCCTAGAATATCCAAGATTCTCTCAATTCACTCCTAAATCAAAACGCGAATTTTGCAGAAAGCTAAAAATGATATAGAGGCATTAAATATTTAGTCTTTCCATTTGCTATTATTGTTCAGTGGTTACTCGGCTGTAACAGTCATTAACATGCTGAAAAGGAACTTCATGTAAATTCATCTCCGGTCTGGGAATTCTGCTGCTCTGATGTACTGGCTGCAAGCTACATCCAGCTCGGAGGCACCATTTCCCCACAGGCAGGGCCAAATGTCTGGTTCACTCATAATTTACAAATGATTATTTTTCTAATTAATCATTCATCAAAAACATAAACAGCAACAGGGTGTGAAGTCAATGCTAGCAAAAAAACAGAAGGGTACATAGATCTGTCAATTCCTCTATGGAAGCTATGAACCAGGGCCGCAACCCTTGGTCCCACTGAGGGACCACAGCAGTCACCAGAGAGGCTCCTTTAGACCGATGCAGCTGCCACTCCAGAGCGGAGCGTGCCCTTGTCCCAGGGTACAACCGCCTCTCAAGCACTCTAGAAGGGATAACATATCTATAAACGAGATCCTCACTGGTCTCTCCTTTCTCCAGATGCTCCTCCAATGCCTGCCTCATCATCTCCTCATGCCTCTTTCTCCCCCAGACATACAGTTAAAATACTTCCCCTCAAGGAGAGCCTTCATCATGTCACAAGAACCTATGGGGCTATTTCCAGTCTCAAGATGTCTGACTCTTACAACTTGAAAGGCCCTTGAATGTCCTCTGGTACAGGCCCTTCATTTCGTAGTTGGGAAAACAACTAGGGAGGTTCCAGCATGTCTGCCATCATCTGCTGAGCATGACTGGAGGACTCCAAGGAGAGGCTTTGTTTTTCTGGCGCGTTGTCCACTCTCCACCTCTGTAATGATTAACAGAAACCGCAATGGCTGAATAACTACAACACTGCTGCTACCTGCAGCGGACATATGCAAGATCTACCTACCTTTAAAGACTGGCTAAGTTTTAAATACGTAAATCAGATTTCTGAAGTGGCTGTGCTAAATCAGTACTAAAAAAGCTAGTATCGGTACTGTTAGATTTCTAAAAGGATATAAATACCCAGTGTCTTCCCAACCACCGGGATTGCAGAGGAACCAAAATGATCCTAGCTCATGTCAGCTTCAAAAGTTGACTGCTAACAAAAGAGCAAAGAAGACAGAAAGAGTCCTCACCAGATCCTAACATTAAAACTCATTCGCTTGAGGCCTTGCAGTCATTAAGTTTGGGACAATGTGACAGACAAGGAAGAAACAGGCTGCAATGATGAGACTTTAATACCAGGAATATAAAGCATAATCTCTGCTGTTGAGGTTTTCCACTTGTACCGTAAGTGCATCCTCCCCACCTACAGAGGTGCACTGAAAAGAAACAACATCTTCAGGAAGTATAAAGTTATCCAGCGGTGGAGTTCAAACGGTAGATGACCTCATTCATTTACTCCTATCATAACTAAGATATTATAAGATAATTAGTTAGAATTTAAGCTTATTGAGTGTTTATGACAGGCAAGGCACCATGCAAAGCACCTTACATGCATTAACTCATCTAAACCTCACAAAAACCAGAGTACTATTATCTCTACTTCACAAATGGAGAAACCGAGTCAAGGTGGTTCATTAAATTGTCCAAGGACACATATCTAGTAAATGGAAGAGCAAGGATTTGAACTCAGGCCTTCTGCATCAGTGACAGAATTCGTAACCACAAGTCTCCCTCCTCACCGCTTAGTTGTCTGTGACAGAAAAAGAGTTAAAAAAACAGGAGATGTTTAACAAAGAACAGAACCTAAATTGGTGCCAAGAGAAATCTGATCTATCAGATAATTACACCAAAGTATATAGAATATCTTTTCTAGATGCTTGGAATGGACAACAGGATTCTGGAATAGGTAAAATAAGGGAAAGGTATAACCTCCAAGTTTTACAGATGACAAGGGTGGGGAGCAGAGCATTGAGGTGATTTGTTTAAGTTCACTCACAGCAACTGCAGCCCAGTCTCCAAACACCCACGCCAACATTTTGTGCACAATTCAGTGCCAATTTATAGGCCTTGGTCTAGCAATATGACCTTAACAAAGATGATTAACCAGTACTGATGAGGCTGACTTCAAGGGCCTGATCAAGCTTGAAACAGCACATCCTAACCTTCTCAGATGCCCTGATCTCCATGGAACCACTGTGTCAGTTCTGGATAAAGTGTTTAAAAAACAGGCCTGGGGAATACTTGTGCACACTTGTTGGGATTGTGAAATGGTGCAACCACAGAATGGAGGTTCCTCAAAAAGTTAAAAATAGGTGTGCTATATGATCCAGCAATGCCACTTCTGGGTAGATATCCCAAAGAACTCAAAACATGGACTCAAAAAAGAGTTATCTGCACACCTGTATTAGCAGCACTACTCACAACAGCCATAAGGTAACAGCAATCCAAGCATCCATCAAAGGATGAATGGGTAAACAAAATGTGGCATACACACACAATGGAAGAATAGCCTTAAAAACCAAGAAAATCCTGTTACATGCTACAACATGGATGAACACAGAGGATGTTATGCTAAGTGAAATAAGCCAATCACAAACAGATAAAGACTGTATGTCAAAGTCACAGAAAAAGAAAGAAGAGGGCTAATGGGGGCGAAGGGGGGGCAAAAGAGGGAGTTGTTGTTTAATGGGTGTAGAGCAGTGACTTTCAACCTTTTCCATCTCATGCCACACATAAACGAATTACAAAAATTCTGCAGCACAGCAAAAAATATACTTGTGGCCAATCTTACAAAAAAATGGGTATGATATTGATCCATTCACACCAGAAGGCTATTGTTATATTGGCTGTTGTCACTGTTTTATTTGACAATCTAAGGGAAAACAGGTCAGGGCCCCAAACTAAATAGTCGGGTATTACATGTTTAAAAAACTCTTGTGGCACACTGGTTAGAAATCGCTACTATGGAGTTGCAGAATGGCAAGATGAAGAAGTTGTAGAAATCTATTTCACAGCAATATGACTACACTTCACACTACTGAAACTGAACTATACATTTAAAAATGGTTAAAATGAAAATGTAATGTGCTTTTTACCACAATAAAAAAAAAATTTTTAATTAAAATATGGGCAAAGGACTTGAACAGAAATTTCTCCAAGGAGGACATTCAGAGGGCCCAGAGACATATGAAAAGATGCTCAACAAACTAGCCATCAGAGAGATGCAAATTAAAACCACCATGAGATACCACTTCAGACCAGTGAGAATGGCCATCATAAATCAACAAACAACAAGTGTTGGAGAGGATGTGGAGAAAACAGAACCCTAGTGCACTGTTGGTGGGAATGCAAACTGGTAAAGTCACTATGGAAAATAGTATGGAATTTCCTCAAAAAACTAAAAATGGACCTGCCTTCTTACCCAGCAATACCACTGCTGGGATTATATCCTAAAGATCTTGAAACACCAATCCAAAAGAACCTACACACACCAATCAAAAAGAACCTATGCACCCTATGAACCTATGTTCATAGCAGCACAATTCACAATAGTCAAGTGCTAGAAGCAATCTGAGTGCCCATCAGTAAACGAGTGGATCAAAAAACTGCTACGTTTACACAATGGAATTCTACGCAGCAGAGAGAAAGAAGGAGCTCCCACCCTTTGCGACAGCATGGATGGAACTGGAGAGCATTATGCTAAGTGAAATAAGCCAAGTGGTGAAAGACAAATACGATATGATCTCACCTATAAGTGGAACCTAATCAACAAAACAATAAGCAAGCAAAATACAACCAGAGATATTGAAATAAAGAACAATCTGACAGTAATCACAGAGGAGGAGGGAGAGGGATAATAGGGGAGAATGGAGGTGTGGGCATCAAGGAACATGTGTAAAGGACACATGGACAAAGTCAAAGGGGGTGGGTTCCAGGGTGGCTGGTGAGTAGGGTGAAAATGGAGACAATTGTATTTGAACAACAATAAAAAAAGGTGTTTAACAATATTAATTCAGTTAAACAATGCAAAACTTCTTTATTAAATGTCACAATTTGTACAAGTATGTTTTTGTGTGTGAACAGTGACTACTATATTATCAGAAAAGCAAATACATCTCAGATAAAATTAACCACTTCTGCTCTGGAAAAGAACAAGTGTTTTGTGAAAATTTTACAGTAAATGAAATAGATCTATTCAACTGAAAATGTACTAAAGTGTTTGGAAAATAAGAGTATAACTTTAATGAGGAAATATAATTTCAGAGTTATTTACTATATTTCTGAATGTAGTAAAATGATTAGATAATTCAATAAATCTTCAAAATGAGGGGAAAAAACTTTAATAAAAAAAGTATGACAAAAAATAGGCCTGGGATTAGTCATATTAAGTAGCTGTTTAAAGTAAGTTCAAACTTTACTTGAACTCATATTGAATCAGTGTATTTGTCAAAATACTATGACAAAATACTGTGACAATTCTGAAGATCCCCTACCTATACAATACTACTTAGATATTTACAAATGAGGCAATGAATGACCTGAACCAAAGAGCTTCTTCTGGAGAACTACTAAGGGATTTCTACTTAGTGTAAGGCAGAGTGCCTAAATCTATTTCACTCTGAGAATAACACACACGTAATTATTTTTTCCAATATAACACAAAAAAATCCATGATATTCAAAAACACAACTGACAGAAAAACTGTAATACCTACATTAAAAAATACACAATGTTAAAAGAAAGAACTGAAAGTAGTTTACTCAAGAAAAGGTGACTGGTTTCATTCAGGAGCACTTGAGTGTTAAAAAAATTTCTCATGTCTATAAATTCACCCAACTAAGGTAACACTTAACCATTTCATTCAGTTAAAATACATGAAATGAAATGAAATGAAATGAAAATGCCTCCTAGGAGAGAATGTATATAACTAAGATTTGCTTCTCCTCCCTCGAATAAATGATTCCTGACAACAGATATACAATTACATATTTTAAAAGTCTACCTTGGAGAAGCGCAAAACTGCATACTCACTGTCCTCTCTTTTCTTGATTTCTTCCAAGTTTGGACCATTCCCAAAAATATTTTTCATTCCTTAAAACTACCAAAACTATCAAATACATTTTAATGTAAGAAGTTATTTTTTATTACATCTGAAATGTTTGCAGAAAATTCTACCACACACACCACTCATGTTCCATGAAATCAAAATACATTTCAAAAATGTACCAAGATTACTGAACACTTACATCTACTAAGTCCTTATACATGTGTTAACTAAATTTAATTCTTAAATTAAGAATTAAACTGGTAAGATAACTGAGGCACAAAGGTCATGTCGTTATGACACACTTGAGCCTGGATGTGAACACTGTTTGACAGGTTCTAGAACTCCTGCTATTTACCACTATGCAACTCTGTTTCCCAAGTGGTATCAATGAAAGACACACACATGTGTAGATACTGCCACACCTCCAGGAAACAGGCCTATGGAGAAAACCAAAAAGAAACTATCAATGTCCAACATGATGGCCTTGGGTCAGTTACAATTTCTCCAGCTTTGTTTTTCTTGCGAAATAGGTGCAATACCTTCAATTCCTAATAACAGGCTGGACTGCAACAAAAACCAGCAGAATTTGGAGACATACACTTCACCAAGGTGACAGCATGGCCAAACATTCTCCCCTGATAGCTCCCTTCTTCCACTTCTAATCTAGAGACAGGCATTTCTTTGTCAAACAAACTTTCCCATCCCCACAAAAATAACTGACTACAGAAAATGTGTGGCATTATTGGGAAAAGCTAAACAGAAGGAGTCAGCATGCACCTCTCTTCTACACTGTATCTCCATCTGAAATATAAGACAGCAGGCAGGTTGTTTCTTTGAAATAGATGGATCTATGGTTTGAGGGCAGCACAGAGTGTAAATCTGTCTCTGAATGGCTCATGCCATGTCCTTCTCGTTTTGTGTGCTATTGTGTGCTATCTGGCAATATATCTGTCACAGCTCCACTTCCTCCCTTCCACAGGAACAAAAGTTGAGAGAGATTGGAAATACAACCCCAGGCACAGCCTTATAAAGGCAGTAATTGAGCTTCTGAAAACTTCAGGCCAACTCCAGGCAAAGCACTAGTTCAGCTACTCTGTACAAGAGGCAATTTGGTTAGGAAATAACCCCATTTTGTCATCTTTTTTGTTCAACTTGCAATGGAAATCTTATCAGAGAAACCACCACTTCCCATAGAAATTACTTGAAAAAGGACAACTTGATGCAGAAACCCAAATTAAATATAAATTGTGTTCTTGCACTCAGTGGTCCCATCCACAACACGGTAATCCATGAACAATCTATATATAATTCTAGGTTCCCCTTGAAACCATCTGTGTAGCCTCAGGGGAAGACTAAAAATGCTAGCTGTACTGCTTGACCTATAGGCCTGGCTTCCTCCAAGAACACGTGCATGAGGATCAAGGAGGGGACAAGCTTTTCCTGTGCCTGCCCCAAAGAATATTGGCCGTTCAGATTAGCTCTTCCAGATTTCACAGGGAAGCCTGGGAACTTGGAAGGGTATTACAAAAACCCTGTCTTTCAACTCCAAGTATCTTAAGAGTAATTTATCAATATCACGGCCAGCCTCGCCCCAAGAGCTTGCTTTGGAATAACAACTGCCCAGGATCTCAGAAAGGGCTCTCCCAGAGAACTGGCAAAGATCCCTAAGTTTAAATTACTGATCCCAAAATGCAGCATAGAATCTCAGCCCATTTGAAAAGTACATTTATAAAAACCACCATGCAGGCTCAAAGCTAGCTACATGGCTTGCAAATGATCCTGCTTCTGTCTAAGTTTGGTTTTGGGGCTCACAAGCCAGGCAATGAATGGAATTTAATACAACTACAAAATTAACAACAAATGGCCTAGTACATTTAATCTAGAGGAGTCAACAATGTAAGCAATAGCTCCAAAAAAAATAAAATAAATCTCCCCAGGAAGGCTAAAAGAATATCTGAAAAGCACAAAAATAAAAATTCATGGTTTTGAAAACAAAACTCAAAATTAGATTCTATCAGCAACTGCACATTACCATTTCCCTAACTGTGATAAGCCTCTTGGTGAGGACAGAATACCACCTTTCTTCTTGACTCTTCAAACAGAAAACTTTCTCTTTCTACATCTTGATAAAGCAGTATTTTCACTACTACTTGGCAAAGGACTGGGTTAAGGCTGGGTTTTCTAGTTAAGCCCTCTGGTTTTACAATAGTACACAACCAATTTGCAAACAATCATAATGTAACAAAAACACTCAGCATGAACTTTAATAATGCAATCTAGACTTCCGGCCAAGATGGAGGGGTAGGTAGACACACTATGCCTCCTCGCACACCCAAAAGAAGGACAACAACAAATTTAAACACAAAAATCAACGAGACCTGACAGAAAATCGAACTGTATGGAAGCCCGACCACCAAGGAGTTAAAGAAAAAACATTCATCGAGACCAGTAGGAGGGGCACAGATGGGCAGGTAGAGAGGACTCACACAAGGTGGCTGGCAGACCGGGCCAAGCGGCGGCTGGTGGACCTGGTGGTCCCACATTTGTGTGCAGATAAACCAGGAGGAACAACTAGGGAGCGAGACAGACCGCACAACCCAGGGTTCCAGTGCAGGGAAATAAAGCCTCAAAACCTCTGACTAAAAAAACCTATGAGGGTTGAAGTGGCAGGAGAAACTCCCAGCCTCAAAGGAGAGTTTGTTGGAGAGACCCACAGGATCCTAGAACTTACACAAAGTTCTACCTGGGAATCAGCACCAGAAGGACCCAATGTGCTTGTAGATAGTGGCAGAAATGGCTGAAAGCCAGCAGAGAGCAGAGCAAGCAACATTGTTCCTTCTCGGACCCCTCCCCCACATACAGCACCACAAAGCAATGATGTGGGTTGCCCCCACCCTGGTGAAGATCCCACCCCTTACTACGTATCAGGTGGGCCAAGATAAAGAAATATGGCCCAAATGAAAGAACAGATCAAAGCTCCAGAAAAAATACAACTAAGTGACGAAGAGATAGCCAACCTATCAGATGCACAGTTCAAAACACTGGTAATCAGGATGCTCACGGAAATAGTTGAGTATAGTCACAAAATAGAGGAAAAGGTGAAGGCTATGAAAAGTGAAATAAAGAAAATGTACAGGGAACCTACAGTGATGGGAAGGAAACCAGGACTCAAATCAACAGTCTGGACCAGAATGAAGAATAAACATTCAACCAGAACAGAAAAAGAAACATGAATTCAAAACAATGAGGAAAGGCTTAGAAACCTCTGGAACAATTTTAAACACTCCAACATCTGAATCATAGGGGTGCCAGAAGGAGAAGAGGAAGAACACTAAATGGAAAACTTATTTGAACAAATAATGAAGGAGAACTTCCCTAACCCAGCAAAGGAAATAGACTTCTAGGAAGTCCAAGAAGCTCAGAGTGTCCCAAAGAAGCTGGACTCAATGAAGCATATACCAAGGCACATCATAATTACATTATCCAAGATTAAAGAGAAGAAGAGAATCTTAAAAGCAGTAAGAGAAAAGGAGACCATAATCTACAAAGAAGTTCCCATTAAACTATCAGCTGATTTCTCAAAAGAAACCTTGCAGGCAAGAAGGGGCTGGAAAGAAGTATTCCAAGTCATGAAAGGCAAGGACCTACATCCAAGATTACTCTGTCCAGCAAAGCTATCATTTAGAATGGAAGGGCAGATAAAGTGCTTCCTAGATAAGGTCAAGTTAAAAGAGTTCATCATCACCAAGGCCATATTACATGAAATGTTTAAGGGACTTATCTAAGAAAAAGAAGATCAAAAATATGAACAGTAAAATGACAACAAACTCACAATTATCAACAACCAAACCTAAAAAAATAAAACAGTAACTAAGCAAGCTAGAACAGGAACAGAATCACAGAAATGGAGATCACACTGAGTGTTATCAGTGGGGAAGGGGAGGAGGGAGTAGGGGAAGAGGTGCAGGGAATAAGAAGCATAAATGGTAAATACAAAATAGACAGGGGGAGATTAAGAACAGTATAAGAAATGTAGAAGCCAAAGAGCTTCTATGTACAACCCATGGACATGAACTAAGAGGGCAGGGGGGGGATGTAGATGGGGGGAAGGGGTTGAGGGGAATAAAGGGAGGAATAATGGAACAACTGTAATAGCATAATCAATAAAATATATTAAATATTATTAGATTCCCAGCCTTTATCTTCTATCTACCTGCCTGTCTCATGCTGTGATGAATTCTCAGGCAAGACACACTTCTAATAATAATAAGTAAAGTTCAAATAACAACCATCAACCTATTTTGAGTGTTTACAGTGTCCCAGGCACTGCTCTACATAATATAGATATGTTGCTTCATTAATATGGTGGGTATTCAAATCATCCCATTTCACAGACAAGGTCATTGAGCACAGAGAAGTTAAGGTTACACAGCACAAAAGTCAGGTCAGACCAGTACTCAGAGTGAGGCAGCAAGTCTTCAGAACCCACACTCGTAACTGCCATGTCACTCTGCCTCTCAACAGAGGCAGCCAGAACAGAAGACATAGAAATTCCTCAGAAAGTGTTTGGAAAACATCTGGTGCTTTTGCCCATTCCAGGAATCACTCGTGAAATTGCTTTTCATCTATTATATGCTGAAGTTTCCTAAATAATAAGTATAGGATCAGAAAGTCTGGGTAACAAAAATGTACTTTCCTCAGCTACGTCCCAGACACAATGTGTGACCTCTGTCACTCTCTAATATGACTTTGATTCTCTACTTAAAATACAGAAGATTTCCTCATCCAATTTTGCTGATGGCAAATGTTGGTAATGTGTTGAAAACATTTCACATTTAGGAAAAATATGAACTGACTTTGGTACTTTACTTAAAGCACCCAGGAAGAAAAGTATACTCTACAACAAAACCACTAAACTCTTCTGATTTCAGGTTTCTAGGTTTTTGACATCAGATTATCATTTGTGGGATAATAGTCCATACCCCTTTTTACCTGAGGAGCACATGCTAGAAAATAAAAGTCATGTCAAATAGTTGATGTGACTTCTGGAGTAACTAACCCACATCAAACGCTAGTACACATTAACTGCTGCAGGTAACCCTACAATTATAGTAAGACCTTTCCACCTATAAGAAATGCAGGCTGTGCACAGAAACACAAATATAGCCTTATTCTGACCCAATTCTAGTGCCAAATTCTTAATGAGAATCTTGTCACAAGCAACTTACGTGGACACAAACTTGGCCATGGACACTGGTGGAGCTGGTTCTGGGTTAAGTGTAGAAAGCAATCTGCCAGAACAGCCATGATGGTTGCTTAACAGTCTTCTATCTCTCTTCGTGCCCCCAAATACACATAGCTGCCAAAGCTACCCAAAATGACTGCCACAATAGGCATATTATCTAGGTTTAGGGGATATAAAGTCAGGGGAGGAGCAGGGCTTCCTTTAATACAAAGGGGGCCCAAAAAATCAGAATTATCTTCTGGACCAGCGGGCCCCTTGTAGTACAGGCTTACCCACCTAGGTGAGTGTTCTAGGAACCCATCTGTGTTAGTGTGCCACCTGGCACTGACGCGAGAGGCTGCATTCGGCTTCAGTGAATTTTTTTGAACTCTTTCAATGCATTTGCCCATTTCATGATGAGTGGTCTACAAGCACACCTGCCCACACCATGCTGAGTGTTCAAAAACGGCATGATCCCCTATTCACCCAATTTCACCCAAGCAACTTTTTTTTTGTTTCCCCAGATGAAAAAAATTCCTCAAAGGAAAACGTTTTGCCGAGGTGGAAGAGATGAAACAAAAAATGGCAGAATCACAAGGCATCAAAATTGACCATCTCAAAAACTGTTTTGAGCAGTGGGAAAAAAGTCTCAACAGGGGTCGTGCACCAAATGGAGAGCACTTTGAAGGTGACTGAAGTTTAGACATAAATACACAGTATTTTATAAATAAATACCAGGTTTCTTGGGGTCTCACCCCACATACTCCACAGCCAGCCTATCATTCCCTTTCTTTTCTCACTGCAAGTGCCAGGGACAGGACAGCTGTCTCTCTTTTAGTGCCACCATCTCGTGCCTTAACCAGACAGTCTCCTTCTGTGTTCCATTAAAGCACAGAATACAATCCCCGTTTCTAAAAACACACAGTCCTTGTCAAGATTTCTTTAATACTATCTAGAGCTAGTAACAACAGGGAAACAGAAAATTAGGCAAAGGGTTCAAGTCAAATTCTCTAATGAAAGTATTTAGCAACAATTTCACGCTAGGAACAAATTCTAGAAACGTGATATGGACACCAGGAGCTATGAAGTGAAGTAACCGCCACTCAGTGGTCACACAAGAGTCAACAGAAAATGAGTTCCTACCTGTTTGCAAATTCTCAGTGGTTCCCAGCATAGTGAATGGCCCCAAAATCACAACTGGCTTTTAACCGCCCTCTCCAACAAAGAACTACTTCAATTCATATGCCTGATCCTTGCAACAGACATGCCAGAACCAAGAGAGAGAAGGAAATGCTAACCTCTTAGGAAGATACAACTCTCATGATAGGGCAGTCGTCTCCATTCCTGGGTCTCTTGGCCACTGAATTGTGTCACATCACCATTGGAAACCAGTCAGGGAGAGATGCCAGCTCCCAGCTGGAATAAAGAATATTTATAGAGGACTGCCTGAGGAAAGGCAGCTTATCCACTCCTTGATATGTTCTAAATGTTGTCCTTGGCTCAAGGCAGCCCTTTAGAGCTGCCTGCATGGAACACGTGATCTTGACCTCCTTAGAGTTTACTCTTTCCCCAAGTATGCTTTGTCACTGGGTTATCAATGTTCACTAAAAGCATAAGAACAATTAGTTCATAAATCACTGTTGTGTAGATATATACTTCATGGCCTCATCCACTCCACTGAGGAAATTTCTCAGGACAAGGTACAAATGTTTCCCTCTCTGTTCTGTCCCTGTGTGGAGTGAAATGAGTAACCTACCTCCACCCATCGCAGAAGCTCCTATCCTGTGTTTCTGCCCATAAGCCTCAACCTGGCTTTACTGTATTTTCTCTACACATGTTTTCTTTGTCCCAATTTCATTTTATTTCTTTAATTTATTATTATTATTATTATCCTCACCCAAGGATATTTTTTCATTGCTTTTCTTACAAAGAAGGAGAGAGAGAAACATTAGTGCAAGAGAGAAGCATTGACCACCTTCCGTAAGCGTGCACCTGGACTGGGGAATGGAACGAAACTGCAACCTAGGTATGTGCCCTGACCAGGGATCAAACCTTCAACCTTTCAGCTATGGGATGATGCTCCAACCAACTGAGCCACACTGGCTGGAACCTCCTCATTTTATTACAAATCTGTTGCATTGTACATGTTCTTGTAAGCCAGCTCAAAGTTTTTTCTGAATGACATTGAAAATGAAATAAAATAGAACAAAATACCTTAATAACTAGTATTGCCTACACAAATGGCTGCTTCACCCAAATGAACCTTAAAGGGGACAAATCCAGTTGTCCTAAAGGACCAGTAGCATTCCTCATAACTTTAATCTATTCATCACCATATCGTTCATTATCATCAATCAAAACCCTGAGATCCATCTCCAACTTACAGCTGTATACCAGGCTGCCAAATTCAAGGTGGCAGGCATGCACACACACACATTCATGGGTGACCAAGGAGATAATCCCTCTTCATTACTTTTTTAATACCAAATTATCACCTTACAGCGACTGCTTTCATATAAGCTTTCCCATTGGATCATTAGTAACCTTGTTGTCAAACAGGCGGGACAAGTACTAGTACCCCATTCCACAGGGGAAAAAAACAGATTTCTTAAGTGATCTGTCCAAAGCTAGTAAGTGCTGGGATGCATGCAGAAGATGGTAAAACAAGTAAGAAACAGACACCCACTCTGCTTAATTATGTTCTAGAGTTTAACGGAGGAAGGACACACCTCTCCACAAACTTTTCCTTTTTATAGTCTCCTAGCTAAAGAACTTATGACCACCATATTTGATTGGGAATGATGTCAGATGTTTCTGTAGCCCCCACAGGTTTTTATATGACAAAGTATTCCTAACTTGAAGCCTCGGGCCACATATACAACTCTCCAAAGAGTAATCCTAAAACTACTGGAATAAGCAAATGTACACTTCTCCTGTTCTTCCATTCTTAAATCTGTATTTATTCTCTGAAGTTCAGCTGATATCTCAAAAAAAGGAATCTTATTTTTTCTTTCTACTATAACTGCAATGTTTCAGAAAAGATTCAGTATTAGGATCTCCAGAAGCCAAATATCAGAGAATCACAGAATTTTAGAGCTGAAAAGAAGCTTCGTAATACCAAAGAGGAGTTATGGGCATCTTCAGCACATCTTCAGTCACGCTCACTCTGTGCCTGAAAAAGGTCACTTCCACTTTCTGTACCCTTTGGATCTTGCCCATCAAGCTCTGAATTCCAGGATTCAACCATAAATTCAACCTTAAAAACACAGAGTCTGGGCCCTGGACACATGGCAGAGTTGGCTGGAGAATCACCCCATACACCTGAAAGTTGCAGTTTTGATCCCCAGTCAGGGCACTTACCTAGATTGCAGGTCCAATCCCCTGTCGGGATAGGAACAGGAGGAGGCAATTGATCGATGTTTCTCTTTCACATCTGATGTTTGGCGCTCTCTCCCCTCCCCTTCCTCTCTCTTAAAGCAATAAAAACATATCCTCAGGTGAAGATTAAAATAAAAAAACAGAGCTTGGGGATGGGACATTTATGGAAAGAAGATAAAGTAGTAGCCACTCTGATATATAAGCTCCTAAATCATCTATTTAATAATATAAATCATAGCAAAGTCATCCAAGTAGAAATGTTGGATCCGTAAACTCAACCTCTATGGACTGACAACACCCAAGCCCTACCGTTCACTATGTAAATTGACTGTAAAAGCAGAAACCAGGCCTTCATCTCAGTATTCTCAAATCTGGAACAAAGCACCTGGCGTACAAATAGCAGTCAATAAGTATTCAATAAATGAATGAATAAAATAACTTCATAGCCAGCAAGAGTATAAAGATGGTAGAGCCATTTCCTACCTACATAAAACACACTACACATACCTATACTTTGTAAAAGAAAAAAAAGGAAAATTTTTTTTAATTTTCTTTAAATGGGAAAGAAAGCAGCTTGAAATAGCTTTTGAAACCAGAGTTATCTTGTCCAACAAAATTTACATTATATGGTATGGTGTCCAGGTGGGTACTTATTGGGGTAGATATTTCATAATGTATATAAATGTCTAATCACTATATTGTACACCTGAAACTAATATAATATTGTACATTAATTGTAATTTTTAAAAAGGAAAGGGAATTCTGCCCCATGCTGCAACATGGATGATCTTTGAGGGCTTTAAGGCCAGAGAAAATAAGCCAAAATAGTATATGTTTCCACTCACATGAAATACCTGGAGTTAAACCCATACAGACAGAAAGGAGAATTTGGTTGCCAGGAGCAGGGGGCAGAGGGTGAACAGGAAGTTATTGTTAATGGATACAGAGTTTCTGTGTTACAAGATGAAAAGAGATGTGGGGATGGATGGGGGTGATGGCTGCAGAACAACGTGAATGTACTTAATACCACTGAACTGTGTACTTTAAAAAAAGCTAAGACATTAGATTTTACATTATATGTATTTTATCACAATAAATTTTTTAATTTACCTTCTATGAAATGTTTACATACTAAAGAGTCCAACTGATCCTATTTAATTTAAATAGCAGAAAGTAAATATTTTATGTTTAAATATTAGGAAAAACTTAAATGTCAAGTGATAAAGGGTTAGGTGAACAATAATATATCCAAATAATGGCACGCTACAGAGCTATTAAAATTAACTATACAGAATCTTGAAATTTTATGCCAAATATTACAATATAATTAATCAGAACATCAGGCTTAGATACACTTACATACATATATTTGTGTATATTTTTATTGAAATCTGAAGCCATGAGAGTGGACAGAATACTGTATGTGTCTCCCAAAATACTGAGAAGATACATGTCAAAAAAGAAAAGTGATTTTCTCTTAGGGGCAGGAATACAAATAACATTTTTGCTTTGTGCTTTTTGGGCATTTTCCACATTTTCATACACTAAACATACATATATAGTGAGACACATTACACACACAGAAAACTCTATAAAACATGTCTATTTTCCAGAAGAATAACATGGACGCTATCGTAACCACAGTCATGATTTAAGAAATAAAACATTATAGTACCTCAAGGTCCCCTTATATGTCCCTCAGTGATTAAATCTTATTTCCCCCTCCCGCAATCTTTCCCACTACTACCACATACTATTATTATTTACTTGGTATGATCTGGAAAAAATGATAGGTTCTTGCGACAGGTGTAAAAATGCAATCCATACTGGGAGGGGGGATAAATTATTTATATTTTTAATAGAACATGATTGTGGTATCTTTTCCAGGAATGTACTTTTAGCCAATCATACTTCCTACCTCATCTGGTATAAACTCATGGCTAACCAAAAGTTAGGAAAGATGGACAGCATAAGGCTAAATCTGACCTAATTCCAGTACCATTTTTCTAGCTAAGTGACATAGCCAGCTATAAAGTAATTTAACAACAGTTTTGCAAGGAACTACAAGCAAATTGATTGCTAGGTTCATGGAAAAGATTATCATAAATCGACAGAGTATCTTCACAAAGATTGTCCAGTGCTAAGATGTATTGGTCTGTGTATTTTAAATACTGTATAGTAATAGTGAGTAGGTAATTTCCTTCCTTCCTTGAGTAATCTTTAAAGTGGGACAGCCAAGATCACTACGCTTTAATAGAGGATGTGGTGTACTACATGTGCACTTAAGAATATGAGATTTATACAACTGGGACTCCCAAAAATATTACTTGGTGATGATTACTGGGAATTACTAAAACTGCACTATAATCTCCATGTCTTGAAATGTAAACATCTCTAAATGGAAGCCACATTGCTCACATGTACCAAAATAAAGTAGCAAAATAGAGCCACAAATCCTGAATAGAGGCAAATAAGTCAAACTAAAATCATCAAGAATGAGCTAGCCAAAAACTAGGTAATATCTGAAACAAGCCCACATATACTCAATTATTGGTCTCCTTCTATCCACTGAGTGGCAGCTATCAGGAGAATCACCCGGATGAGCACATCTGTTGAATTACACACGATTTAAACATTCATTTGTTGCTTGCCATCAGCAGTCATGCTATCAACTGCAACAGTAACTAAGCCTGAGACAAAAGATGTATTAAACAGCGAAATAGTTTTAGGCTTGGTGATATTTTTGGAACACTGATGCTTCACCAGAAAGCATGTAGCTGATGAAGAGCAGCACAAGCATTGTTATGGAGGGGTAGAGGAGGAAGCCAGGCTGCAGAGAGGATCAAGAATAGCTGGCCTATGGCTGGGAGGTTTATCCCAGCAGTAATTACTGTTACCAGATGGGAAAGGGGAGCCAGGGGCACAGAGAGCACATTCATAAATGTAATGAAATAGAGAAGAAAGGTAGAACAAAAGTAGGAAGTCCCAATCTATCTCCCTATACCTACAGATCTGCTGTCAGAAATACTGCTTTTGGTACTTCTCTTTCTTGCTAGACGTATTGTACTGTCTTAACAGCAAGACTCCAGGCTTACAGGGCAGGAACCATATGTGTCAGTTCTCACATTATTCCCCTTAGGATAGGAAACATTGTAAAGTGCCTACACATGTTGGCCAGTGCAGATGCCTTAGAACTCAGTTAACTTAGAACTGTGGCTTAGAACTTAGTTTTTAACCAAATAAGAACCTGCTAAAAATACATGAAAAGGGATATCCAGTCAAGATGGTAGCAAAGGCAGATATGGCTCACCTTTTTGCACAACCACATCAAAATCAAAACTAAAATATAGAACACCCATCACTCAGAACTATCAGAAATCAAGTTGAATGGCAGTCTGACAACTATGGAATTAAAGAAACCACATCCATCCCGACTGGTAGGAGGGGTGCAGGCAGGGAACAGGATGGTGCTTCCCCCACGTGTGGTGAATACAAACTCAGGAGGAATACCTTGAGAGCGAGGAGTCCCAGCCCCACACCAGGCCCCACAGCCCAGTGTTCCAGTACCATGAAGATAAGGCCCCACAACTTGTGGCTGCAAAAACCAGAGGGGATTGAGTCAGTGGAACAAACTGCTGAAGCCTCAGGCAGTTCTTCTTAAAGAACCCACACACAGACTCACCTACTCAGACTCACTCCCTGAGCTCCAGTATCGAGGTAGCAGCTTGAAAGGCACCCGAGGCATAAAGGGAGGAACTGAAGTATCTGGCATCGAGGCAACCAGAGGCCACTGTCCCTTTTCTAAACCTTCTCCCCACAGAGTCAGCAAGCTTGTGCCATGTCTAAGACTCCATCAACCTGGCCAACATTGTTTGACCACCTCGGAGATCCCCCATAGACTCTACCCTGCCCAAATTATAGGCCCACCCAAGCTGCTTTTCCACATGAATAACTGGTCCTGGCTCCTGCTTCACAACTTCCTGAATCCTCTCAAACAAGCACAACTGGCTTCAGTGAGCCCCAGGCCCAGCACTAGCAGCAGCCAGCCTAGATTCACAGCTTGGCTTCCCCTGGGAATCTTCAAGCAAAGCACAAGTAGCAGTCATCTCAGATGGCTTTTTAGCTCAAGCAGGGTGGCCTCAGGAAAAACACAGGTCAGGGCTGACCTTGGCTGCACCACCTGGGAAACACCAAGGCCAGCACATTCAGTGGACAGCTACATTCCATGTTGAAGCACTACCACCCTGCCCCTGCACAGCTGATCCTCCAGGGAAGGCAGAGGTTAGTCAGTGGTCACAGTCAGTCCCCGAAGCTCACTGGCCTAGATAAATCCCTCCCATTGTCCTGTCAACAGCAATTAAGGCTCATTATAAGAGGAGGGTGTACTCAGCCCACACAAAGGGTACACCTCGAGTACCCAACTTGGGTGATAGGGGAGGCTGTGCCACTGGACTCTACAGGAGACCTACTACATTAGGCCACACTAGTAAGACAGGGAGTCATAGCAGCTCCCCTAATACACAGAAACAAACACAGGGAGGCTACCAAAATGAGGAGACAAAGGAACATGGCCCAAATGAAGGAACAGATCAAAACTCCAGAAAAAGAACTAAACGAAATGGAGATAAGCAGTCTATCAGATGCAGAGCTCAAAACACTGGTTATTAGGATGCTCAAGGAACTCAGTGAGGATGTCAACAACATAAAAGATATTCAGTCAGAAATGAAGGGTACACTAACTGAAATAAAAAACAATTTACAGGGAAACAACAGTGGAGTGGACAAAGCTGATAATCAAATCAATGATTTGGAATATAAGAAAACAAAAAACAACTAATCAGTACAACAAGAAAACAGAATCCAAAAAAACGAGGGCAGTATAAGCAGCCTCCCAGACAACTTCAAGCAATCCAACATTCACATCATAGGGTGCCAAAAGAAGAGAAAAGAGCAAGAAATATGGATATCTATTTGAAAAAATAATGAAAGAAAACTTCCCTAATTTGGTGAGAGAAATAGACATGCAAGTCCAGGAAGCACAGAGAGTCCCAAACATGATGGATGCAAAGAGGCCCACTCCAAGATGCATCATAATTAAAATGCCAAAGGTTAAAGATAAAGAGGGAATCATAAAAGCAGCAAGAGAAAAGCAGACAATTAAGGAGTTCCCATAATACTGTCAGATAATTTCTCAAAAGAAACTTGGCAGGCTAGAAGGGATTGGTAAGAAACAAAGTCATGAAAAACAGGGACCTACATCCAACATTGTTCTATCTGGCAAAGTTATCATTTAGAATTGAAGGGCAGATAAAGAGCTTCCCAGACAACAAAAAAACTGAAGGAGTTCATCATGACCAAACCATTATTATATGAAATGTTATAGGGACTTATTTAAGAAACAGGAGATCAAAATCATGAACAATAAAATGGCAATAAAGTATCAACTATCAACAACTGAATCTAAAAAATAAACTAAGCAAACAAGAAGAACAGAGACAGAATCATGGATATGGACAGTGTTTTGATGGTTGCCAGGTGGGAGGCTGGTATGGGGGAATGGGTGAAGAGGTGAGGGGATTAAAAAGTACAAATAGGTACTTACAGAGAAGCCATGGGGATGCAAAGGAAATATACAGAAAATGGAGTAGCCAAAGAACTTACACACATGACCCATGAACATGAATAATGGTTGGTGATTTCCTGAAGGAATATGGGGTACTGGGTGGAGAAGGGCAAGGAGGTAAAAATCAGGACAACTGTAATAGCATAATTAATGAAATGTAATTTTAAAAAATAGTATTTGATGACCAAGGACTTAGGTATGTAAAATTGGTCACTGAATGAAGTTTGCAATTTCCTGGAAAATGCAAAAGCATCCTTACCCAGTTATGTAGTATTCATTCATTCAACAAACATTTGAGAGTTACAAGAATGCATATATGTTGGGTCCTGGCACTACATTCTCAAAGAAGCTCTCTATATATACATATACAGAAACATTAAGATATCAGATTATTTTTAATGTTTTACAAGAGACAGAAATATTTTTTGAGTATAGAATATTGTGTTCTTAAATTGAATGCTCTTCCTTTCCATTTACCAAAAACACACTTTTAACTCCATGATGGCAATTCTCTAAAGAACCAAAATTATATGGTCCAGGTATGTGCATTTCTAATGATCTAAGTTCACACAATGATAGAACTCATGAGAGCCTAAAGAACAAGTAACATCATGCCTGATAAGCCATTTGTCTCAAAAATCACTTGTGTAAAGCTGGTTTCTGCCAAGTAGAGCAACTTGTACAACAAATGGTACAACCATAAAATGTATTATTATACTATGCTTATTAATTACTTTAAAAATAATGAATTTACAAATAATTTCATCAGAAGCTGGTGCTTAAAAAGCTGAACAGAAGGAATCTAGGAGGGAGAATAATTATACAGAACAGACAGGAAGGTGAACCTTATGGTGCTAAAAAGGAACAACGGGGCAAGGTAACAAAGAGAGAAATCAGGGCTACAGCTAAAACTCTGGATAGATTACAATGTCTTATGTTCCTGACTTTGTAAGTGCAAGGCTGGTATAATTGTGTTGTCCATACTCTGTATCGCAGACTCCCAAAAGGTCTAAAACTGCAAAAGAGATCTTCTATCAAGTGTCATACAATCTAACAGGTAAGTTCAACCTAGCACTCTAGTATCCCTGGACAGTTAAAACCGCTTGAGTTTTGTAACTATCATTTCCACTGATCTGTATAAATCTTATCTTTTAAAATGCCCTTCTACGGGGTTCAAATACCACTACTACCTTGAATTTATATAGTACCGTGACCTGAACCCACAGAGTGAAGTAAGAGTGAAAGGCTTATGGTAAGGAAAAGACATTCCAGTTTTTCAGTGAAGTGAAGAACTTTAAGATGGGGGCACAGGTAGAAAGTGGGGAGGGGAATGAATGAAAGAAATGCAGAGCTGCATATTTAAGGAGCCTCATTTCACACAGTGAAATTTTACTGGGCCTTAGTTTTACCATTTGCAAAATGCAATGTGTTTTACCAAAGTCAGGCTGGTGCCAACCTAAAGAACAGCAACTAAATACATGTAATGGATCATCCAAACTTTTCCTATCTTTGCTTTGATTCCAAAACTAACATTTGTACCTATGTCTTAAATCAAAACCACATAAATTACCATCAGTTTCACAGGCCCCACTAGCCAACCCCTTTAAATCTAAAGATTGCATGTCATACACTAACATTATGTGAAGCTGAATGGAAGGAAAAGACATAAACTGATTCTTGCATGTTACAATGTCCACCTTCTCAACATGACAATGACGACAGAGGCTCAGCTGTAAACCGCTGGGGTGGGGAAGGACGACTACCTAAATGCTCATCTGTGGAACCTGTAGTATAATAGACAATCCTGTCACACTGGTCCTTTTACAAAGTTATTTTCAATTTGCAGGTTTTCTTGAGACACAGCTCTTTCCACCTACCTCTTCACTACAGTTTACTTGAACAAATAGCTGCTCTGAAAAACACAGCAATATCACCATGGTTAATGTAAAATATTAATGTCTCATTTGTCCAACAGTTTTGTGGAAATTAAAACTTTTAGGTTAATCATATACTGAACAATTTTAATTAAAACAGTTATAAAACAATTAATTCACAAGAGCTAGCCTGGAACTTTGCCAGCCCTATTGGTTTAATGCATGTAGGCAAAACTCATTTTTTTCTCTTTTGACTTAATGAATGCTAATATATGACACAAAATATGCATGTGAAGCCCCTAATACAGTTAGTTAGTCCATCTGGTTTTTCTTGCATTCTCTATTTGTCATTTTCCTTTGATAGCATAATTAAAAATGAGTTCTCTGTGTTAGAAATGATAATGATGCCATGTGCCATGCCTCATCAAAAACTGTTCTTTATAAAAGTCTTCCAGGGTGAAATAAACACCTTACACTCTATTTTGGCTGTCACATGGCTGTCAATAACAGGAAAGATAGGCCCAGCAACTGGCTCCAGAACCACAATGCACCACCACGGCAGTTTGAGACAGTACTGCCCTTTCAGTGACATTTCCAACGGTTCGTTTTCTTCTGAAGGCACGACAAGGACATGAGAATAAAATACGACTTTCTTTCAATATACTCTTTTCTTTTTTATTGAATTTATTGGGGTGGCATTGGTTAATAAAATTATATAGGTTTCAGGTATACAACTCTATAATATATCATCTCTATATTGTACTATGTGCTCACCATCCCAAGTCAAGCCCCCTTCCATCACCATTTATCCCCCCATACCTTCTACAACCTCCTCCAACCCCCCTTTCCCTCTGGTGATCACCGTACCGTTGTCTGTTCTTATGAGGTTTTGTTTGGTTGGGGTTTTTTGCTCAATCCCTTTACCTTTTCACCCAGCCCTGCAAACCTCCCTCCCCTCTAACAGCTGTCAGTCTGTTCAATAAATAAATAAATAAATAAATGAATAAATGAATAAATAAGATTTTAAATATCCAAGCTAAATCCTCAAGTATTTCAATTTGCTCCACATTATATACAATTTGATTCATTTTGGGGTCCATTTGTTTGCCAAAGTAAGCACAGTGCAGGCCCTTTTGTTGAGTATTTACTGCAAGCAAAATTACCTCTTTAGCACAAGCCAAGAGACCTGTTATTTCCAATAAGGCTTAGGAACAGCACTGTGTCTGACCACAATACCTTCGGATTGGTTTTCCAGGCAAGCGCCCAAAGAAAGCATACTCAGCTGTTAGCGTCCACTAGAATACACCTCCCCATCCATCTCATTCCTGCAGTGGATCTGCATATCCCAGGACTTATAGTTTATCAAGCTCCAGAAACACAAAAGGAACATACCACCCAACCCTTACAGTAAAAAAACACAAGCACAGGTACTTCATCTCAGCTTCAAATTTAAGCAACTATACCAAACAGTTCAGTGTAATTCCAATGGTAGAAATGATCTCCAGCATAATTAGATTAGCTGATACCTTCACGTCTGGTATGTATCTTCTTATTTCTGGCTGTACACATCACATGGGAAGCATATAAACGTATAAAAGATATTGGATTTTCCTCTTAACCACTTCATTCAGGTCAAATTTTTACATATATATATATATGAATAAGTCTATTCTCATGAAGCTTTAAAAGCAGCTGGAATAGAAAACTTACCAATTTAATTCCAATATATCAGCCAAGGCACTGTGGGAATTCAGTTTACCTCATCAAAGTAGCAGAGCATAAAGTCGTTTAGCAATAAAGAATATCAATCAAGGCACAGAACTACTAAAATAAACACCAACATCTAAAAGCCTGATTCCAAACAAAAGACATTATTTCAAGTAGAAGCAGTCAATTGCCTGAATTCCAATCAGTCACAGTAGCAAAAGTTATCATTTTTATAAAAGTCGGTTGTGATAAACTCTCTAAAACTGAGCATTTAATAATGTCTACTGATAAAAAGCAACTACTTTTTCTGGCCTGATCTATTTGTAGAAATCATATTGGCTAGAACTAACAGGAGTAGACTAAGTGATCACAAATAAATTTTCAACTCTGAAGTTCTGTAACTGCATGTCTTTTTTATAACTAAAATCATAAAATGTGAGAGCTACAAGAGACCTCAGAGATTACTACATTTTACTACAAACCCCCTCATTTTTAAAATAAGAAAAAATAACATACTTCTAGCCCTGGGAAGTTGAAGCCAAAAGCTAAAATGATACTTACAAATTACACAGGAATCTCAACTAAGTATGCCCTTATCACTGGTATTTGAAAGGTGCTTTTAATAAACCAAAGCATTTAAATAAAGGTTCCAGCCCTCAGAGGTGCATGGCTACCCTGTGCCTCCCCAGCATCCATTTTATTCTAAAGCAATGATTCTCAACCAGCGTGATCCTGCCCAAGAGACACTAGGCAATATCTGAAGATGCTTTTTGGTTGTCACACTTGGAGGGGTATCTACTAGACAGAGGCCATGGATGCTGGTAAACATCCTACAATGCACAGCATACTTCCAGACACACCACAAAGAACTATCCAGTCCAAAATGTCAATAGTAGTAAGTACCTGCTCTAAGGGGTCACTCCCCTGGGCCAGCAACACTCAGAACACACCTAGAACCTAAAAATAATGCCCAAGAAGCAATTACTACCAACTGCCCTAACAATGAAAAAATAAGAAGCTCCAAATACCTTTGACTCTTACTAGCAAAGGTTTCCTCTAAAGGAAAAAAAAGGGAGAAAGAGAAAGGAATAAGAAGTGTACTTGGGAGGTGAGAGGTAAGGTAATATTGGCTTTCGAACAAGATAAAAGGGGCAAATAAAGAAGAAAAATTACCCTCTCTTACAAATCTGTGAAAGCGTTTCAAATCATTGCAATTACAGGCACCCAGGAGAATCCTCATTCACATTCACAAGGTTATTTTCTCCTAACACTCATGCTATTTCAAGTTAAAATAACGCTGTCACAGAGTGGTTGTGCAGCACCATTATAGGTGATAAGTAAATGGCACGGACATAGCCCAGAACACGTGGCATGCACGTACATGCAGCACTGCAGCATGTTCTTTATCATTCCCAAGGACAGCCTTGTTCATAATTCTGAAACACACAATTGTAACCTGTCTTATACCGTGGAACTCTACCTTAGCGAAATCATGAGAACACAACAGGCTGCCAGGTTTTTTAAAGAGAGCAGCTTTTCTTTCCCTTGGTCATGAACATTAGGCCCTGGAGATTTTATAAAGTATCACAACAGTTGCTGTACTCATTTAGTTTATTCACAATTTATTTGTAGAGTCAGGTCATATGATGTAAAAAACGAAAACAAAAACCTACCAACACCAGATGGCAAGAGTCTAATCAGTACGTGCATTGGCAGGAGTAAGAGAAGGAACTGATCACCTGAAGCAGCAGTAGCAGGAAAGGCTTCAGACATTTTGCTCCACCTCCCCAAGCACCTCGGTTTTATAGAATAGGAAGCATTGTGGAAAGCACAAACCTTGCAGTTTTCAAATTAAACCTTTAAGATTTTTCCCCTTCTAACATTCCTTGCTAACTTGATTAAACTTACTTTTCTTTACAATTTTCACAATATTTCCAAAAAGCAAATTCACCCTTAAGAAAAGTTCTTTTTTTAATCTTTGTAACTCACAAATTGATCCTTCCAAGCTTGGAGTCTTCAGTCCTCTCTAGTCTCATTTTTTTTTTTTTTTAATCAAAAAGACTGCCTGCATGCACAGAATTCTCTCGGACTAGTGTTATCTACGGCAGGGGCAACAGAGTTTCCACCAATTTCATCCATGAAGGACACAGGGCATTCCTGGGTTGTTCTTTGTCCAGCTGCTTTGATGTGCAGGCTTCCCACTTCCCAATGTTACCAGCTTTTTACATTCCCTCTGCAACTGAGGTTAGAAAGTGAAGATGCACTATGCCTTTGCACTAGCTCATCACTGTTTTTATATAAGCCACATCCAAGCCAGCATCTTTTCCAAAATCAACCTCTCACAGACATTAAAGAACCATCCCCCAAAATAAATAAATTCTAAATTTACTAACAGCTAGGACTGCAGCCTAAGGTATCAATAATACCTGGTTTCCTTAAACCTTAAACTCTCTGCCCTTTGCTCCCAGACTCTACCTAAAATTTGCCTGGTTTTATTTTTTTCTTTCCTGTAGGCTGTCACCATAAAGTCCAAAAAGGTTCAGAAGGTTCATACATACACTTGTGTATATATGTGTGTATGTATGTATGTATGTATGTATGTATCTGTGTCAAGTATCAAAATTTGAAAAGAAAAGCTCCTGCAAAACTCAGTGGTATAAATGATTGAAAGCTGCTGTAAAAAGCTCCTTAGAGCACCAACCACATAGGAACAAAAGGAAAACAGCAGGAAAAGGGAAGCAGGCAGCCCAAGGTGAAAAAGTAGTCGGAAAACACAGGCTTCTTTGAAAGCTGCCAAGAAGTCTTCCAACGGACCCAAGGAATGTAGAGGCCCCAAGCCTGGAGTGTTGTTTCTCACTCTTCCTTTTAGAATCTCCTGGAGTTCCTGGGCAGAAAGATGGGGTACATGGCACCAAAGACAAACCATGCTTCATTTTTCGGCTGAGTGAAGGTTATTGGTTTTGTAAGAATTCTGTTATCGTTTTTATCCCCTTCCTAAAGTCCCTCAACATTAAGCAGCAAAATCAATTTTATATTAACAAAAATGGTTAACATCTAAGGGGACACAGAAAACTCACAAATCAAAGATGTACAAAGTCACTGGAAAGAAAGAGAAGGCAGATGAAATGGGAAAGAGATTTATTCACACGAAATGGTGAGTTAAGGCTTCAGACTGGATTTACACATCTTTTTAATATATCATTTCAATGACGAAATCTCTGGGCAACAAGCACTGAAAAATTGGGACAGTAGAAACAAGGGCTGGATTCAGATTTGGGTTTGAAATTTGGCTCTGTGAGTTACTAACTATAAAACCTCAGGCAAGCCAATTAACTAAGTTTCAGTTTTCCCATCCATAAGACAGGGATTTTATTCTTACTATCCAGGGCTGTTGTAAAGCTGGCCAAAACGTACCAAAAGTACCTGTCCCATGATGGGTAATAAGTGAGTACAGTGGTGTTATTTTGAGAAAAATGATGCTTCCTAAAGAACCAAATCTGATCCTTTTAAATATATTTAATAAGATAAAGAGAAGGGGCAGAAATCTTACTCCCCCAAAGGATCCCACTGGAAACAATGTAAACATGGACACAATTAACAAGTGTCTTACCTCTGATTCCTAGGAAAGCTCAGACCCGTATTTCTCTATGTATTTCCTAAACTTTCTTTTTTCTTCCTGCCAAATTCCTCACTTTCTCAAATCCCAGCAACTTGGAATTTCCTATAAATTACTGGTTTCTCACTTTATTCCTGAATAAGCCAATGCCCTCCAACTGCCCTACATGTAAATGGACTTATATATCTGACACTGGTCGTTTTAAAGGTACTTTCCTATAGCAAAAGCCAAATTTCCAGTTCATTGCGTACCTGCAGGGCGGTGCTGTGTTCTGTTTCGTTTACTTAAGAACACCTGTGCATTAAAAATAAACTTCGCCTACACCTCACTGTCCTCCTTAAAGCACGTCCCTTAGTTGTCAGTGGGAAGGCAGGTATACGAACATCAAAAGCACAGTGATTTAATTCCCTAAACAATTTCACAGTGATTCTCAAAGGCCACACTGTTTACATTTGGTAATTGCTATCACTGTCTGCAATGTTTACTTTTTAAACCACGGATTTACTTCTCTTTTTAAAGAACTTGCCTGGTAATGAACTGAAGAGCCTACAAAGACAGTTATGCCTGGAAGAACTAATGCATTATATAGTGCTCTACAGTAATTTGCTCATAAAATCCCCACGTTTGTATGGATTCTTTTTCATCCCAAAGAGCCTCTGCAACTAGATAAAAAGATGAATAGACGAAGAGTCATTCGATTTCCTTACTGTGTGATTTGGTCAGTTTAACGTCTATGTGCCTCGTGGTGTCTCTGCATTCCATACAACAGGTTCAGAATCTGGGAAGTTATTAAAGGTTAGCAGAACTCTCTAAGTTACTCACAAGAGAAATACTCTTACGTAATTATCAGTCCCCAGAAATGAGCCAGCAACACTAACACCTACATCAAACAAAAGGATAATAAGAGAAATAGGTCCATCAGTCATCCACTCATTTCATATTCACTGAACAAAGTGAATAACAAAGCGAATAATAGGACAAGAATAACTCTATCTGGAAACTCAGGTTTATATCTCAAATAATTCAAGCAATAAGCATTTCCAATACACCTACTACATAATAGAAAAGGGTCAGCAAACTTCTTTGGTAACATACCAGATAGTAAATATTTTAGGCTTTTGGGGCCATGTGGTCTCTGTTGCAACTACTTAATTCTGCTGTTGTAGCACAAAGCAGCCAAGACAATCACATAAATGAATGAACATGGCTTTATTCCAATAAAACTGTATTTATGAAAACTGAAATTTGAATTTCATGTAATTTTCAAGTGTCATGAAATGTTCTTCCTTCAATTTCTTTCCAAACATTTAAAAATGTAAAAATCATTCTTGGTTCATGGCTATACAAAAACAGATAGTGGCCTGGTTTGGCCTGTGGGCCACAGTTTCCAACCCCTGTACCTGAGCCCAGTGTGGTAGGCATTTGGGCAGGCATCAAAAAGAATTAGACAATTTCCCTGCTTTCTAAGACAGAACAAGAGAAGTAAACCAACAATTGTAGTACAATGTGATAAACACTACCAAGAGAGAGCTGTGCCCCCTGTTACAAAGAGCCAGAAGACAAAGCAATTAAGGAAATTTCTTTGAAATTGGCAATGAGGTCTTGATACAAACACTAAAGCAGTTCTAGTTTGTTTTTGTATATACCTTAATAAACAAAGAAACTGTGACTTTAAAAAACAACCTTCACCATCCACATTTGCTAAGACTTTATCAGAACATGCCTGGGTGAGTTTTAGAGCATCCTTTTAAATTAGCATTCCAGGCCAGGACCTCCTGTAAAATCCATTCTCCATTGATCTGCCAGGAAGCAAGTATGTCCCAGGTGGTGGCTGACTGAGACTCATAAGAGCAAGTCCACAGGTCCTGCCTGTTTATTTCACTTAAGTCCTTTAGTTATCCCAGGTAAGAGTTGTCAAGTACTCTGTGACACAAAGAATCAAACAGGTTTTACCCCCAAGTGAAAGCCAAAGAAATAATCAGGTTAGCCAGAATCTCAAATATTTGCTTGCACCCCACTGGTTCTGCCTAATCAAATCAGGTTTATTAGAGGGTCACCTCTAATTAGCACTAGGTTTTATCTGCATTTGGAGATGTTTAGGCAGATTTATTTTAATTACATCAGAACAAACTAAGCTTGGTCTTGAGACTTTAATTGTCACAACTGTCTGCCCGGATGTTTTGTTCCAAGAGGGAAGTTGATGGAGCCAGGAGTCAGGCTGACATCATCAGCTGTGTATTTAATTAAAGCAAGATGAAGCGCAGACAGTCTGAAAAGGACAGTGGGTCACAGCCTTCCCATCCAACAAAGGCTACACCATTCACGAAAACTAAGGAGCTAAAGACTTAGACCTTCCCACTCATCTGGCAGAAGGACCCCCTTTCCTGATGTCCAGGAATGCAAACACTCCTGTATGAGCCTCTGGGTTTCTTCATGAGCCCTAAGTTTCACGTGGAAGGAGAATCAACAACTATCACCTCCTAAGAGCCAACAGGCCACAGATCCCTTAGAATAAAATAAAATACTAAATAAGCCTTCACAATGACAAATGGCCCACACACTCACAGCCTCCACCAGATGTACTGGCAACTAGCTTCCTTCCATGGATGTCTAAGTGACCCAAGATTTCATGTAATAGCCAAGACCTTGCTTTAATGTGATAGTAGGTTTCTGTGTTCTGGTACCTTAGCATCAGATTGTATCAAGCTTTGATGGTTCCTTTATTTGAAGTACTTCTGGCAATAAAATTTTTTCTCCCCCTAGGAGGGAGGGGTGGGGGGAAGAGGGAGCCAGCCATCCTGATGTTGGGTTTGTGATCTAACATCAAATTCATATATTCAAGAAAGTTCTCTCACTTGAGACCACAGGGAATAAAGTGGACCCAGAATCTGGGTGATTCTTTCCTTAGTTTCTTCTCCCCAAAATCAGTCTCCTCCTGGTCAGGGAGGACAGGGGCTATGTCTCATTTACCTCTGTCCCTGAGGTTTTCCCCTTCTATATTAGGTTATTATACCAAAGAACAGGATACAATAGATCTTGTGCCTTATTTTTAAGAAACGAGGAAATTCAATGATCTAAAAAGCAGAAAAAATGTGAGAAAAATTAAGTAAATTTTAATATGGAGCAATATTAATAAACCTGGATAAAAGCCAAGGAAGCGCAGGATAGGTGTTTCTTTCCTATCAGGTTTTACCCTCAACAGACTGTCAATCAACCTATTCAAAGAGTGTCAGGAACCTAAGCCTTTGTGGCAACACTAGTCAGGAACTCATTTCACTCTGGCAACAAGTTCTTATTTCCCAACCAGGTCTTTCCAAGAGATCTAGTAGTCAACTGTGCATGGACTTCTAATGGTTCTGAAATGAACCTGTGTCACTGCTGAGGTCACCACACAGTGGGGAAAATGCAGAGGAGCCATTTGTCAGGAGATCCCAAGAAAATTATTTTAAAAATCCCATCAGTCAAGATAGCTGGAGGCAAAGGAGGCAAAGAAATGAAATATGGAGGACATACAGAGAAAAGAGAAGTCTATCCTGCCACCATCCCAACTCCATCTTAAATTTCAGTTTTTAATAGTTCTTGACAATGATGAGCATATTACATCAGCAGCACTGCTGAAGCTCCACTTGAGAAATAAGATGGTCTTTGCTTTTGTCTCCTCTCCATATTTCTTCTTCTCTGTCCAGTACTACCTTGGTCTGTTAAATTGACTGATCCAGTTATTACTATAAGCCACCATCCAAGCCCCTGCCCCTACCAGTCCCCACAAAGTCACAGCTCCTTCCTGAGGAAACCACCACCTCCTGAGGAAACCAATGAAGTAGAGGGCCTTCATATATTATCAATATCACACCTCAGGACAGCCATCCCATCTCTGGTTAGGGAAGCCCAATGCTCACCTTTGGGTAAAAGCCAAAAGGGGACTCCACTCCCCATCCTCCGAATTTCTCTACCCATTCCCCAGTGTTTCTCAAAGTTGAGGATGCATCACAATCACCTGGAGGACATGTTAAAACATAAACTGCTAAATCCTACCCCCAGAATTTCTGATTCAGTAGGTCTGCGGTGGGGCCAAAAATGCCTACATTTCTACCAAGTTCCCAGATGATGCTGATAGTTCTGATCTAGAAAGAATAATTTGAGAACCAAAGCAATAAATTAATGAAAAATGAGAAAGGCAACTGAGGCTTTCAGTTTTTAAAAAATATAACAAGCCCCCAAATTAATATAGAGCCTAGAGCTTTTTATGTGTATAAAACAGCTGCCAAAATCCTGAAGTGTTTGTTTTGTTAAATAAGCAACCAGTTGTGATTTTGTACTCAGCCACAAAGCAGGGCTGCAGTTTTGCTTTTTTTTTTTTTTCATTAACTTGAGGATTTGTTTCATGTCTGTATTACTGTTTTACAGTTTCTAATTACTGGGCTGTGAAGTGCCAAATGGTCAACAAGCTTCCCTATTGTTATTCAGGTGCACCAACTGTTGCAGGCTCTGAAGAGCACTTTGTTTTGTGAGACTACTGGACAACACACTCAATGCCTGTGGATATAGGCACACATATTACTGTAACAGGAACACAAATTAACCACAGAAACACAACCTCTACCAATTAACTAATCTTTCCGAAGCACGAGCACTTATGGCCTTATTTCCTTGTCAAGAGTCCTGTTATCTGACTGCACAGTTTATAAAGCTTGCCTCTAACATTTTTCTTTCTGATTCTTTTAAAACACACAGCCGGCATCATCAAATACCAAGCCAGAACACCTCAGTTAATGAGTGAACTGAAAATAAAAAGACCGTAAGAATTTAGGTCAGTTTAAAAGGGGAGGCATCCCAGATAAGAAAAGGTACCATGAACACAACTATGCTGACTGTGAACTCCCAACCTTTCCCCAAGGAGTTGGATATGAACCCTGGAATTGGACTGCCTGGTATGAATCTCGATTCCATCACTTGATTCCAGTATTGTATATAGTCACAAGTTACAGAACCTCTCTGGGCATCAACTTTCCATATGTACCATGAAGACAGTAATAGCACATACACTTTATCAGGCTCCCTGGAATATTAAAAAACAATCCATGTAAAGTGCTTGCCACAGTGCTGGGCACATTGTAAGTAAATAATAAGCTTTAGGTATCATTACTGTGTCCTGTGAAACTCCAGGACAGAACATGAAAGGGTCTGTGCCCTCCTTTCCCCCAAGGCATGCCAACAAACTATGGAGAGGAGGACAGCTCTCCTCAATCTCAAAGGGACCAAGCAAGACTGGGAGGAGCTTGTGTGGAAAGCAAACCAAGAATACTTTAAAAGAGAGAAGGAGTGAGTGGGCTCATAAAAAACAGGCTCGCCAGGCAAAATGGGTGGGAAGAGCAGAGATGGTATGGAGAGAAAAAAACAATCTGACATGCTGGTAAGAGCATCTCTGAAAGTCCACCAGACCAACGTCTCATATTGTGATCCCAAAGCATCTGAGAACTATTAGCACAGAATACAGAAGTTTTACAAATTTCTCCTAACCAGATCCAATTTTCTCCTTCTTGAAATTCCTTCCCCAACCTTTTCCAATTTGGAACTGTCTCAAAAGAAATAGATACTAAGTTGAAGCAAGGTCTCCTTCATAGAGTGGGGACAAGAGGCCCAAAGGAACTAAACTGGGCTGCTGCAAAGGACAAGGCAGGCTAGGCAAGCCTCAGCTCAGAGGGCCACAGGAGTCAAGTTCATGAGGACAAAATGAACACACATTCTTCCAGTTGCTGTTTCTTAACAAAGAGAAGGGTGCAATCAAGAACTAATAAAAGTAAAAAGGGTCCTATTCCTCCTCAAAGAGCATGGAAAAAAAAAACAATTGTGTGAGCATATGCATGCACATAAAGAGAATTAAATTCTTAGTACACTTAGAGAAAATTATGTCTCTTGCTTCCGACGTGCGTACTCTGCTGTGCTCTGAAACTCAAGAGTAAGAAGTGTTCTGTCAATGACCCTGGCTCTTGAAAATACAAGTGCTATACAGGAAGAGAACAGTGCACACTTGATACAGAGGAGGGCTGAAGAGAGATATTATCTTCATCCAAAGGGCTAGTTGTACTTATCTTCCTAAAAACAAATCAAAATTATTAACCTATCATAACCGTTCTTCAGATTGTACATCTGGTCTACACCTGAAATTCTCTTTAGTCTTGGGGAAAGGACACAAATGAAGGTTTGCCCATCCGAAAGGTTAAATAAAAAACTAACAACTCACTTCTTGGCCCAAGAATGAGCAGAACCCACATGGGGGAATAAGAGCTAACAAGGCCCCAGGCTCTACCAAGAAAAAAGTCCCTGTTCCACAACAGCACTGAAAGTACCCAGGCCAGAGTCACCTCAGCCCCTCAGATGCAGAAATCTTCTCATGGTTATTCACCGAGTAGCCAGATGAAACATCAGATGCACCACTTTTTGCTTGTGAACCAGTTAACTTACAGAATCTGAATGGTGGACACTTAGCTCCTAGCTGAGGCAGTATGCACCTGATTTTCAAAGATGCCAAAAAAACATTCCCCACATCACCAGAGGCCAGTCCAGCACATAATGATCACTTACCAGTCTTGAAGTTGCCCATATCTAAGTAAACTACCTTTAGCAAAGGTCTACGTCAAATTTACTATTTTGTCCCATAGTTCCCTCAGTCTTCAGTGTGGATGCAGTAAGCAAAGTGTCAGAACTAGACAGTACCAACTTCTTTTTTTCCAAAAGACATTAAATCTATAATAAAATTTGATGTAGTTAATATGCCTTTGTAAAACTTAGCCTGACCATAAATTCACATATTAGAAGAAAATCATGTGAAAAAAAGGATGTTTACTTCAGAAAAATATGGTCACTGTAGACACAGTCAACAGCCAACTCACACTTAAAATAAAACTAGAAACACGCCCAGGAATTCACAGATAAAGATGCCTCCAGCTCCCAAGTTTCAAGATTCTTTATTTTACTCCCAACATCTAGCAGAGTGTTTCAACTATACCGTATACTCAGCATATGATTCTTAATGTCAGCCTCTAAAATGGATATGGGCTGTTAAGAGATGAATTCATAAAGCGTAAAAAATAAAGCTCCCACCCGTCTATCCACCCCCACACCTGCCACAATGAGAGAGCAGCCGATTTTACAACTATTAATACGCATCACTCCTGACTCTCCCCAAATCCAGGCGGAAGGCAGAATCCCTGACACAGATACTAACAGCCACCAGGCCAAAGGGTAGCCAGGAGGCAACCCATTTTTCTGTGGAATGCTCCCTCAGTATCTACTTTCAAATTATTTAGAATTACTTGCCCCAAGCCAAAATAACCAACCTATTTCAAGAAAGTTCTTATCTATCAGTTCACCTTAAGGGCCAGAGACCACCAGAGAGAGTATAGGGCAATGTTGCTTTATGCAGATCTGAATTCTTCAATAAGATTAACTTACCTAATAGGATTTAGGGATGCAATAAAGGCCATTATGGGTCTCCTACAAGCTAGAGGCTCCAAAGGCTTTAACCATTTGATTTAATCCCATCTGGCCTAATCTAATCAAGGCTGTCTCCCTGTATTCTGTCAGTGGACTTTGAGCAGTGATCTTAAAAATGAAGGAAAAACTTCCATTCAAATTACACCCTGAAGACCAAGTATACAATAGCCCTTACCTAGAAACTGGTGCAGACCTGACTACAAATATGTGTGTGGGTCTTTTGCCTTAATTTGCTAGTTTCTATGATCTACCCAGGCTAAGAAATGATTGCACTATCTACATTTTGCTTAGATTTTAATTAAACTGCCCAAGAAGATTTCACAGGGTGATTAGTAATCTTACTCAAAAACCCACATCTTCCTTATTAATTCCCTCTAAGAGGAGCAAGGTTCTAATTCACCAGCAAACTCTCCGTGCAGACAGGGTTTGAAAGCCAAGACATAGTCAACAGTGGAGAGATTCTCCTTGACTGTCCACGTTTTTGTGCAAGGTGATTTCTGTCCCCTAAGAGGCTGGAAACACTACCTCCAGATGCCTACCACAAAGACAGAGGTCTACAGTAAACCCATGTTGGAGTATTACGAGTTCACCTGATCCCTTCAGATGACACACTAAAACAAGTAAGACGGCTTATAACCCAAATCTGTATCGACACACCAAGCTCGTATGGTTTTAAGAAACCTAGAAAGGTTTCTTAGCTACACTAAAAAAAAAAGAAATATCTCAGTAATATTTCTGTATTAGTATAGTGAAATGATTAAAATGGTTTGATATATAGTGTTAATTAAACTTAATTTAACCTGTTTCTTTTTGCTTTTTCAAAGTGGCTATTTTAATACAGCATGAGTGGCTCAACATATTTCAATTGAACAGCACTGTTTTAGACAACCTGCCCTCTTTAGCTCCTCATAACAATGTCAAAGGGGAAATACATATTTCATTTCATTAACTCCATCAGGTCAAGGCCAGATGATAACCTTCAAAGTAAGAACAGAATAGTCTTTGAACAAATATTTACTGAGACCTCAGAAGGAGTCGCAATAATGGATTGCAGTGCCAACGCAGGTACTAAATATCTAAATCAACCTTGAATACGCTGTTTAACTTCTCTGAACTTAGTAACGGCTCATCCATCTGTGAAATGGAGAGGTCTCACAGATCTCTTGTCCAAATTCATAGCTATCCCTGATTACCTCAAGACAGGAATATTCAGTCCTCTCAAGTGTACAGCCTGGTTCTCAGCCCACAGAACTATGACCGCATTTACCAAATGCATCCTGCTTTGGGGACTTCTTCAGAACACACTAGCTCCAACAATTGAGAATATCCGGTTTCAAATATTAACCACAGAGCAAAATGGTCACCTTCCTACCATAAGAAATATTTCATCAGATTATGCTAATAGCACATTCTAACTTACGTGACTTAGACAAAGCTGTTGTTCCCAGGAAAACCAGAGGTCAATGAGAGATCTAGAAAGGAAACCATGCTTATCAAAGGAAGGGTAGCTACCAAAGGTGTTAACCACAGAGGATGCACAACTTGTCAGAAATGTCCTTAGTATGTTTCAAGCCTTGTTCCTCACCAGTCACACCCAGGCAGCCCTGTCCCTTCGCATAATACTGTCAGGGACAACACTGCCTCCAACACCACACTCTGAACCAAATCTGTATTCCCAGTGGTCCATAACCTAATTAAATTTTAAGAAAAGCATTCAGGTTAAAATATATTACTCAGCAAGCTCACAAGGAGACAGTGGCAGAGCCTCAGTTAAGGGTAGGAGATACAAGAATAAGAAGAGTGGGCCCTCAAAGGACACAGCCTTGCATAGGATTCTAATACAGTACATTTAAAAAATGAGGTAAGGCATGGTAAGATACAAGAAATGAAAACCAGCATTTCACAGAGTGAAACCCAAGAAACAAAGGTAAAGAACAGTGTAGGGCACAAGGAACAATAAGCAACTCACTTTTAAAAGGCAAACAGAGGGGGTAAGTGGAGTCTCAAGGACTGGCTACTTGTGCAGTCTTCCAGGGCCCAGCACTGAGAAGTACCCATATTTGATTTAATGCTCTGCTGTCACCCTCTTGAAGTTCTTAATTTTTTAATAAGGGGTTCTGCATATTCATTCTGCCCTAGGCCCTACAAATTATGTAGCTGGTACTAGTGGTGGAAGATGGTAAGAAATCAAGCAGGGGCCTGATGGGGCTAAAGTGGTGAAAGTCCTCATCTTTAAGCTCTGAATGACCCATTGGCAATCCATGCCATCGTAGTAGTGGCCTTCAACAGAGTGCTTGACAATGGCCAGGGATCCTTGTGGTAAGATTCTAAGTCAGTAGGTCTGGGATGAGAAGTGTATTTTTAACATTAACAGGCTCCTGGGGATTTGAATGTAAGAAGTTTGAGCAATCATATCTAAAAATTAAGATACATTAACGCTTTGTTATCTCTTACAGACAGAAAGAGTACAGAGAAGGGCTTCCTTTAGCAAGCGTGTCCTTCCCAAGCTCCTAACCAACTCCAGACACTCAAGTGTCTGTAGACAGCCCTACACTTCCAAAAAGGTTACCAGAGCACAATTTAGAGAAACAGTGCGTCAAGAGCCCAATTTAATGAGTTAATCATGCTAGTGAAACAAAACTATGGTTTCTTGCCATCTAACTTATATTCAGCTTCAACACCCCCCACCCCTTTCACATTGCCTCCAACCTCCCATCACCCAAGTGTAGCAAACTGGCCCACTCTGGTTGGCTGAAATTGTGCCTCTACATAAGACCATGTGGGGAAGGAAAAGGGCAGAGAAAGAAACAGAAAAAAATAATTTTATGGTATACTTCTTAGACACCATGTTCCTTTCCTATTCTTACACCTACCTTGCTAATTCCCAGTGATCCTCCCAGATTTTGCTGAAGTGTTGCTCTTCAAAACAGCCAGGACAAGGTTAGGTTCCCCTTACTATATACTCTCAAAGATCCTATGATTATCCTGTTCATCCCTCATCTAATTATAACTATTCAGCTCTTGGTTCTGACTTTTTTCTTTAATAATTGTGTCTTCTGCAGACAGCTCCAAAGTATCAAGAACTCTGTGTAATTCACAAATGCCTACTCCTTAGCACCAAATAGTGCTTAATAGATATGTGAATGAATGAGAAAGGTTACAAGTTTGGAGTCAGCCATAGGAAGGGAATAAAGTGACTCTTTGTTTACAGAGCAAAAGGGCAAAAAACAAGTATATTGATAAGATTCTGACAACACAGCAAACCAAGGAGGCACGACTAGACCAAGTGGTTTAGTTTCCTATCTCCACTCTTTAATGGTCCTGGGATGGTGTACACCTGATACTCTGAAAAACAAAGCTCTGTGTAACAGGCAAAAAAAAAAAAAAAAAAAAAAATTTAAAGCAGGTATTTTGGAACCTAGTTCTTTGGTCTGTAGAAGGCTCCTTGCTCCCCACATACCTAGATTGCAAGACAAACTCTTTTGAGAAAAAAAAATGTTTCCAGCTTACTCAGGAAAATCAGAGAGATCCAAGGCATCTGAAAGCCTAAGACAAACTGTAAATAGGTTAAAAAAACAAAAAGGCTTGTTCTCTAATAGCACCATGTGAACACATTAAGAGGAGACATTAAAAGAGCTCAGTTCAGTGAGTGACATGGAAAATGACCAATTTCACTCTTCTGCCACCATTTTCAATCCAGCTCCATACGAAGCTCCCCCCTCCCCCCACCATGCTGCCAAGACTCCAACCACACCTCCCACCCCAAGCAAGTAACTCCACCCCCATGGAGGACATGAAGAAGAACAGCAACACAGGGCAATTCACAGAGGGGTCCAAGACCAACATGAGCGAAAATCGGCAGGATTACAGGAAAACGTTTACTGGAGGCCTGAACTGAGATACAAACAAGAAACATCTGACTTGCTATTTGTCTCTATTTGGGAAAGTTGTAGACTGCACAATTAAAACTGACCCAGTCGTGAAGATCAGGAGGATCTGGATTTATGCTTTTCAAAGATGCCACTAGTGTGTTGATAAGATTTTGGAACTGAAAGAACACAAACTGGATCGCAAACTGAAAGACCCCCAAAGGACCAACGCTTTCAAAGGGAAGGAGCCCATCAAAAAGGGTTTCTGTGGGTAGACTGAGCCTAGTTACTTCTATTGAAAACATTTAAAATTATTTTGGAGACTTCAGAAAGACTGAAAATAGCTGAACCTCCCATGGATACAAAAACAAATGAAAAAAGAGGTTTCTGTGTAATCACATATTCAGATGAAGAGCCACTAAAGAAATTGTTAGAAAGCAGGTACCAACAAATTGGTTCTGGGAAGTATGAGATCAAAGTTACACAACCCAGAGAAATATACAGGCAACAAAAGCAACAAAAGAGGAAGAGGTACTGCAGTTGGTGGGCAAGGTGGTACTAGGGGTGGTGGCCAAGGTCAGGGCCATGACTGGAACAGGGCCAAAGATTTACTAACTATTATGATCACGGATATGGACATTACAATAGTGCCTATGGTGGTGATAAAACCGATAGTGGGTACAATTATATTGGGTATAACTATGGGAACTATGGATATGGACGGAGATGTGCAGGCTACAGTGGCCAACAGAGCACTTACAGCAAGTTGTCTCAAGGGAGTGGCAATCACCGAAACAATTATGAGCCACACAAATGGAAGGCACTGGAGAAAGGAGGATATTGCTAAAGTAGTCCATCCTGTAGGACAACAATGAAGATTAGTCTTCTGTTTATCTAAAATAATTATTTTGTAAAAAGACTTTCCACCATACAAGTATATAGATGCCAATTAGTTTTGTTTTCATTTTGTCTTTTGCTGTGTTATAATTCAGTGTGAATTTGTGTTTATACAACATTTTTTTTAAGATTTTATTTATTTTTAGAGAGAGGGAAGGGACAAAGAAAGAGAGGGAGAGAAACATCAATGGGTGGTTGCCTCTCACACACCCCCTACTGGGGACCTGGCCCGCAACCCAGGCACGTGCCCTGACTGGGAATCGACCTGGACACCCTTTGCTTCACAGGCTAGCACTCAATCCACTGAACCACATCAGCCAGAGCTATACAAATTTTATTTGCATGATTTCATGTTAAACCTCAAATAAATGATTCCTTATATGAAAAAATATGACCAATTTCCAGAAGTCCTCTCCAGTTATTCCTTCATGAGTTCCAGCCTAAATACTGTTCCTGCCTACTTATTTAACTTCCTTTGAATGATTAAGGCCTTTCCCCAGCCATTCAACATAAACAGTGCTAAGTTCTTAATTAAAACCCACTATAAAAAATGATGAACAACAAAAAATTTATTTACATTTATGTAACACTTCCCCCAAGGAACTCAAGGCATTTTGCAAACTTAAAATCATCTAGCATATACTAATCTTCATAAGACTCCCAGGAGAAAAATAATGTAAGGAGCATAGTCAATAATAGGTCACTTACCACCATACTTACATACCTATTGCACGAAAATCCAAGAGTATACCACTAAAAATCTCTCTAAGCCATAGACACGAAATAATTCAGAATATTATAGGTGATATTTTTGAGGAAACCGACCCAGAAAGGAGTGGTGACTGTTCCATCATACTAAGAAAAAATGTCCCTAAACCTTTCCTCACATCTTTTTATTTTGTAATAGGGAAAAAAAATCCCATCCCACTCCAAAGTTAAATGTTCTAGATCATCTTAAAAATATACCTTGGCGGGGGGGTGGGGGGGGTGGGGACCTTACCAAATTCTAATACTGTTGTCCTGAATCTCCTTAACCTAACCCCTCAAAGGGGAATCTGCATTTTAAATAAACACCTCAGGCTTTCCAAGGCCTTGAAAGGTACCGGTAACGTTTTATTTCTTAAGCTGGGTAGTGAGTACATGAATTGAGGTTTATTTTTCTTCTTTTAACCATTTTTATAATGTATACAATTTCTTTAGTGCTCTCCCTGAATTCTGTTCATGTAGAGCAGGAACCATGCTTTGGGAACCTGTACAGGCTACATCAGAATTTCCCTGGGTACTTTATAAAGTACAATCCCACTACAGGTTGAACTGTGTCCCTACAGGAAGAAAAAAGATAAGCTGAAAATTAATGAATGAGACTACATCAAACTAAAAAGCTTCTGCACAGCAAAAGAAGCCATCACCAAAACAAAAAGGCAACCAAACGAATAGAAGATATCGGCAAACAATACCTCCAAAAGGGGACTAATATCCAAAATATATGAGCAACTCATACAACTCAACAAAATAAACCCAATTTAAAAACAGGCATAAGACCCAAACAGGAACTTCTCCCAAGAAGACATACAAATGGCCAAGAGACACAGAAGAAGATGCTCAACTTCATCAGGTATAAGGAAAGTGCAAATTGAAACCACAATGAGATACCACCTTACCTGTCAGAATGGCTATAATCAAGAAAACAAGAAATAAGAAGAGTTGGAGCAGATGTGGAGAAAAGGGAACCCACATACACTGCTGGTAGAAAAGTAAATTGGAAAAGCCTCTACAGAAAACAGTATAGAGGGTCCTCAAAAAAGTTAAGAACAGAGCTATCAAATGAGCCAGCAATCCCTCTTCTGGATATCTACCTGAAAAATGTGAAAACACTTACTCATTAAGATATGCACACCTGTGTTCACTGAAACATTATTCATAGTAGCCAAGACATGAAAACAATGAAAGCATCCTGCAACTAATGAATGAATAAAGAAAATGTAGTACATACATATAATGGAGTACTCAGCCATAAAAAATGATGAAATATTGCCATCTGTGACAACATGGATGGATCTCAAGAGCATCATGCTAAGTGAAAGAAGTCAGACAAAAAAGGACAAGAACCGTATGAATTCACTCAGATGTGGTACAAAACAGGAAGCAACAAATAAAACAAACAAACAAACAAGCTCAGAGATGCAGGCAACAGTTTGGTGGCTACCGGAGAGGAAGGGGGTGAGGGGAGGGAGAAAGAGTAAAGGGGGTCAAATATATGGTCTCAGCAAGACTAGTCTTTGAGTAATGTATTACAGAATTTTAAATCTGAATCATGTTATTGACCAATGTCATTCCAATAAGTCTACTTTTCTTAAGATATATTGAACTACCAATTCTCAGTACCTCAGAATATAACCTTATTTGGAAACAGGGTTTGCTATAGATGTAACTCCTTAAGAGGAGGTCATACTGGAATAGGATGGGCCCCTAATCCAATATGCCTGGTGTCATAAAACAGCAGCCATGTGACCACTGACACACTAGGGAAACACCATGTGATGATGAAGGCAGAGGTCAGAGCTAAGCAGCCGCAAATCAAGGAACACCAAAGACTGCCAACAAACGAGCAAACCTCCAGAAGCTAGGAAGAAGCAAGGAGGGATTACACTACCAAGTTTCAGAGGGAACATGCCACTGCTGACATGCTGATTTTCAGACTTCCAGCCTCCAGGTGCTATGAGAGAATGTATCTGTTGCTTCAAACCAGCCACTCTGTGGTAATTTGTTACAGCAATCCCAGTCCTAGGAAACTAATACAAGCCCCTACCACCAGTGGTGTTGGAAGTATCAAACGATCTGATATAATTTTGAGAAATCTACTACAGGATCTAAAACCCTAAGAACATGTGTGCAGGAAAAGACCTCTAAATAACCTCATTGTTTTTGAAGACAAAAAAATTGACAGAGAAAGACAAAATACCTTATGATTTCACTCATATGTGGAATCTAATGAACAAAGTGAACTAACAAGCAAAACAGAAACAGACTCACAGATGGAGAGCAGGATGACAGCTCTGGGGGGGAGGGTTAGAGGGTGGAGGGATCAAGCAAAAAAAAGAAAAAAGGGCTCATGGACAGGACAACAGTGTGGTGACTGTGGGGGGAGGAGGTATAAGGGGGATAAATGGTGATGAAAACATATAAAACAAAATCAGTTTCACAATGAGTCTCAAATTCTCATCACTAAAAAAGTAAACTGTTAATCTGGTAGTAACAATAGGAACAAAATAAAATATCTGAAAAAAGATGAGACACAAGACAGGTACGTTTCTAAGTGAACAGATAAGAGATCAGGGAACTAAAAGGAAATATAAACAAAGAGAGAGAGCCTGGTGCCCTGGCTCTGTAAAAGGAGATAGGAAATACCCTCTGGCACATGATGCTGCCCAAGAAAATTTTAAAGAAACTCTCTGTGAAACTTTCCCCACTAGATTCAGTTATTGGCTTCTGTTCTGATTGTTTAATTAAAAGGTTCAAGAGAAACCTGATCTGTGCCTGGTTTGGTACTACCAGATTTGCGAAGATCTAAAGCTATCTGGTTCCACTATCCATCCATCCATCCATCCATCCTTTTAAGTGACTGACTATAATCCACAGCAGACATACTTAGCAAACTTTAAAATACAGACTCTCAACATTGTTACAATTAAGTCACTCTGAAATGTCATGAAAAGCAATCTAGTCCCATTAAAATCTTCACACTCTCATTAAAAAAGCACTTAACAGACTTGAAAATGTTCCTAATACATTATTTAAAGACACAAGATGTACAGTGACTAAAATCCTTGTATAAGGATGAACAGCAGCAGCCTACTTTTTTTAAATGGGCAAATTTGTGTCATAATTGGGTAATTGACAAACTGCAGGTAGCAGTCAGGTTGTAATACACCGCTTTTTAAAAGGGTTGGGGGCCTCCCACTCCTCTGAAATGCCTGTCCACCCAGGAACCCTTGGCATCAAATCTTAGTTAATGGTCCCTCCTCCTACCTTCCAGGACTTCCAAGCCCAAGAAGGAGGAAAGAGGAAGAATGGAGAGGGGGAAAAATCCACACCATTTCAACAGGCCACTAGTCATCACTATAAAGTCCTGACTTCTAATCCATTTGGTCTCCTCCCTTTCAATTAAGGGTCAGGGCTATTTATGTGTTGCCATTCAGGAAACTAAATGTGTTTTCACAGGTCCTAAATGCCCCAGAAGAACAGCAAGAGCCCCAAGCTGGAAGTCTCTTTTCCACTCCTCCCTTTCCCTAGCCCCCCAAAAACTCTACACAGTCTACCTTTAACTAGGAAGCTGAGCTTTGAACACTGAGGGAGTCTGACACTTGACTCCTGAAGCAACTACACACAGTCCTTTCAATGGAGTGACAGACAGCACATGCAGTCAGAGGTATTTCAGGCTGAACCCAGCAGGTGTCCTGGGTCTAAATTTGTTTAGTGTTTCTTCCAAAGAAATTTCTGAAAATGTGGAGTTTGTATAAAAGATAAGATTTATGACTCCTGTTTCCTCTCCTCCACATGATTAGATATCAGTGCACAAAGCCCTCAGCCACTGAATCTATAAAATGAAAGGGAGGGACTTCCTAAACTCTAAGATCCTCCCTGCAAACCACTAGTGAGTCCTGAAGTTGCAATGAAGTGCCAGGTCAAAAATAAAACAAAAATAAAAAAAGAAACCTTTCACTGCTTGGTAATTTTGACTGTAATTATTAAAAACAAATAAATTTTATATGGCTTAGAAATATGTTTTAACCCCCTGTTCAAGAATTCAAGATGTTTTCTATCAGAAGGAAGATAATGAGATTCCTTGGATCCTGCTCCATCCCTATCATCTCACTTCTAATATATCATGATACTATTGCTGGTATGATAAATGAAACTGAATAAATACATGTAACAAGTTAATCATTCCTCCACAATTAGTCCAATTGTCATTCAGTGAGTACCTATTATGTGCTTAAAGCTTTATATAATTATTTCATTCTTTTTAGAAAGAGGTAACTATCTCGGTTTTACCAAGAGGGAACCTAATGAGAAAAAGCAAGTTTACCAAAGTCAGAAAAGTAGAAAACTGGGGGAAGGGTACTAAGCCCTCTACATCTCAACCTATGAATGAATGAATTAACAAACGAACAAACAAATAACTGAAATTCAAAAGTTAAAAAAAGGTGAGACTCAGGAATAAGAAATTAAGAATTCACTATGCCAAGTTCCTACCATTGAGGCTTTCCAAGAGCAACATTTTGTTTTCATTAAATGTTCCTATTCGGCAGTCTAATAACTGTACTTAAAAACCAAAAGCATTATGGCTTAGATATCATTTTCCTAGAAAAAGAAAAAGTCTAGGAGTCTTTCACAAATAGTTTTGAGTAATGCTCAGCAAAGAATGGGAATGGCTGCAATTAAACACCGTTCTCCCTGGCTCACTGGCTGCCGGGGGGTCACTGCCATCCTGCAGCCTTTGTACTTAGTTGTTATCTCTTGCTCCTGAAACAGGAAGAATGTGAGGATGGTGGGGAAAGGGGAAGGTCTTAGTCAGCTCAGACCACCATAATGGAGAATACAGCCTGGGTAAGCTTAAACGGCAGACATTTACTTGTTCAGTTTTGGAGGCTACAAACCTAAGATCAAGGTGCCAGCATGCCCAGTTTCTGATGAGAGCTCTCTTCCTGGCGTGTGGGCAGCTACCTTCACTCTGCACCTGCACATGGCAAGGGCAAGCAAAGTCACAGGCGGAGAGAGAGAGAAAAAAGAGAGGAAAGATGAGAGAGGGGGCTCACTCTGGTGCCTCTTCTTGTAAGAGCACCAGTCCCATCATGAGGGCACAGCTCTCATGTCTCATCTAAATATAATAATAACCTCACAAAGACCCCATCTCCAAATATCATCACACTGGAGGTTAGGGCTTCAGCATATGAATGGGGGTATACAATTCACTCTATTGCAGGGAACTTCTTCAAGTGAACCCAATGCTGCTATAGGAACAATAGTTACAACCCTTCAATGAACACTTAATGAGCACCCAACGTCTGCAGGTGCACTGCCGGGTAGGGAGGCAGAAGAATGAAAAGACGTCAAATCTTACCCTCACTAATATCTGATAAGAGCATGGTACAAAAACATCATAGGGCTGGAAGCTTTAACTGAACAAAAGTATTTTAAGTCAGTCAGTCAGTCAACGGTTATTGAGGCTCCAACATAAAGATGTTGAAGCACAGATCCAAAAGAAGAAACAGACAAAAAATTTTAAATATGGTTTCTGTCTTTCATATGTGTGGCTACAATCCTCACCTCCTGGTATCCATACCTTTCCCTTCTATGATCCTCTCTCCTCGAGTGTGGGAGGTATCTGTGACCCGCACCTAACCTGTAGAATCCCGCAAAGATGACAGATGTTCATGATTATGTGATTATATTACAAGACGGTGGAATCTGCCTTGTTCTCTCTCATTGGCTATGAGAAAGTGAGCAGCCCCGTGACAAGTAACTATAGGCAGCCTCTAGGAACAGAGAGAGCCCCTAGCCAACAAGAAAATAAGACCCTCAGCTCTACAGCTTGAAGGAAATGAATTCCACCAACAACTTGAGAGAGCTGGGTAGCACACCCTTTCCAGACAAGCATTCAGATGAGATTCCATCCCTGGGCAACATTTTAACTGCTGCCTTGCAAAGAACCCAACTAAGCTGTGCCCAGACTCCTGGCCCACAGAAACTATGAGATAATAAATGTTGTTTTAAGTTATATAGCAATAGATAACTAACACAACATAATTTTCTTGAATGTACCATTTAAAGTTTTAAAATTCTCCTTTCTCTCAAAAATCAACAATGTCTGGGGTTATATGGGGGAAGAAGTGGGGATATTATTAACCTTTCAAGGAAAAGAACAGGAAGGAGCCTAAAATAAATACCTGGAATTGTCTAATCACAGAGCTATTCATAATCAGAATAAGATCAAACCTAATCATTGAGGACACTCAAACGCATAAAGATTCAGTGACACATCCAAGGATACGCTACATATTCATCATAAAGCCAGGAGCCATCTTCCTGTAAACAAGGCCTTTCCACCCAAGGCAATTTCTTGCCTCCATCCTAGATGAAAACACTCAAAATGTGTCTAAAAAGTACAATTCTTCCTAGATTTAGGATGGCAAACACAACCAAATATTTCTTTTGCAGTTAAGACTTTGCAGCACCTCATTGAATATGGTTATATATAGTGTCTATATAGAAAAATGGGGTGAATTTGTCCTGATTCATGGATATCAACAAGCTTGTTTGCTGCCTTTTTTTTTTTTTTTTTTTTTGGTCTTCCCTTCAAAATAAAACACAGGGTAAGAACTGCAGCCTTTTGAGAGTGCTGGCTAACTTGGTTTTACTCCACGACAAGCAGTCTTACTGCTCCAAAACAGGTTGGTGGAATGGGGGGAGGCACTAAATGAACAAAGCCATTCGACCTAAAAATATATCCACTTTTTTAAGTGAATCCTCCCCAGAGAATCATGGAATGTCAGCATTAGAAAACATTGTGCTAACTCTGGTCCAACCTCCTCAATTATTGAAAGGTTAAATAATCTGCCCAAGGTCACAAAGAAAATGAACTACCTTCCAGTTCAGTTATTTCCACTGAACCACAGTGGGAATCAACTCCACTCCCACCCCCAAAATGTATATGGCTACCAATACTTTAAAGGAAAATGTTATCAATCAACACCTTGACGACCTTGGACATCAAACACAACCATTAGTAGGGAAGAGAATATCAAAGTCAGTTTATCTTAGGATATTCCAGATGAGATATAGGACAGAAGAGAAAGGACCTGCAAAACCTAATAACTACAAAACATTTATGTGAAATAAAAACACTTCAAGATATGGAATTGTTATACTCTTACAAAAAAGTAATTGAATTCTTTCAACTTAAGTCATATTTAGGCATTTGGGGAGAGGAGGAAGCTATCAAAAGGAACCATACTCTTAATGGTACTACCATCTGCTCAATCTATGTTTTGTATAAAACCTATTTTTATTTACTGAATTTACTTAAAGTGAGTTAACTGTCACAGCCCCCAATGCTCTGTCTAAACAAAACAGCCAGTGTGTACTATGGGTACTGGTACATGCTCACCTTTAGACCCTGTAGGTACAGGGACACAAGGCCAGTGACAGGGATGTAAACAAGCTCTGACTACAGGTGATATGATTAATTCTAGAGCAGGGAAAGCACACAGAAGCCTAATACCTCGAGGTATTAGTAGGACTTTGTCTAGAGAACCTAGAGGGGATCCATCTAGTATGGTTTGGGCTCATTGTATTAACAGCAACCCTGTTCTAAACTGGGGGAAAAACACCATTTTTGAGTTCGCTGTCGCTATCACCTGTTTACACGTCTGGGTCATCCAATGGCCGGCCAGTTCCTGGAGTAGTGCAGACTCCTTTCATCACCATTTCTGCTCAGTGCCTGGCAGGACAGCCCTTGACACAAATTAGAACTCTACCATTCAACCTCCAGAACAGTCAAGTAACTTTCAGATCCCTTGCCACTTTCTTTCCTCTCTACACCACCTAACCGTAAATCTAACTTTTTAAGGGGAGAAAAAAAGAAACCTTGAAACCTACAGCCTAGCATTTCACACAGAGCTGACACAAGCAGTGCTTAACATGTGTGTTCTGTCAGTGGGAATTAATCATTCTTAACTAATGCTGCTGCTCTGATTTATTCCCTGTTACTCCTCCCCATGCCAACCTTTTCCTCACAGGTCAAAGTTCTGCAGGATATTAACAACTATTCCATGGGGAAGTAGAATGAATAGGATCCTGGCTCAAGTAAGTTTGGGAAATGTTGGGTTAAACAAAGTTATTTTTAAGCAGACATCTCAGTGCTTTCAATATGCTATTATTAAAGCGAATTTCCAAGAAAGACGGGGCGGGGGGGAGTGCGGGGGGGAATGCAGACAACTGTGATTGAACAACAATAAAGTAATTAAAAAAATGTTCTAAAGTTAAAAAAAAAGAATTTCCAAGAAAGAAATGTAGTGGGTTGGCCAAAAAGTCCATTACACTTTTTCAATACAATGGCTACAGTTATCACTTAGTTGTCTTTTAACTTCATTCAAAACAGTTTCTGTTAGTTAGACTGTATTGTGACAGCTGTCTTATCAGTGTGCATTTAAAAAAAAAACACCAAAATTGGTAAATTTTTGTGCAGCTACTTCAATACTGAAAACAGAAGACAAGCAACAGTTTTAGAAATGTATTGCACTTTACAACTTCAAGAAAGGTAAAAACACAACTAAAACACAAAGAAAAGATTTGTGTAGTGTATGGAGAGGTGCTGTAACTGATCAAATATGTCAAAAGTGGTTTGCAAAGTTTCTTGGTACTATTGACATTTTGTCAAATAATTCTTTGCTGCAGGGCTGCCTTATGCATTGGAAAATGGTTAGCAGCACCCCTGGCCTCTACCCACTAGAAGCCAATAGCAGGAGATGGCTGACATACTCAAAATATCCAAATCAATAAAGCTATTGGTGAAAATGAAAAATGTGTTTTTTATTTTACAGAAAAAAAATAACGGACTTTTTGGCCAACCCAGTAGTATTATTTATGGGTTTTTCATTTAGCCCCAGAGCACCTTGGTCTCATTCTTCTAAAGAAGAAGAGGAGGAATACTTTCCGGGAAATTTATTCAAGTCAACAGCATTACCAACTGGAGAAAACAATAAATCTCAGTGGGAAATCTTCAGTAAATACAAGCAAGGCAGACAAGTGGATTCATTGTTTCATTCATGAAACCAGTATTTTCTGAGCCCTGTCCTATAAAAGAGAGACAAAGGCTCTGCACTCACAGAGCCTAAATCCAGTGGAAGGGAAGAATGCCCATCATCCCCAGTATAAGAGAGAAAGAAGTCTTTCTAGTCTCCTTGAGCTGGACACTATTTCTTTTATAGCCCCCACGCATCTGGTGGATTTTCTGTAAATAACTCTTTGATCATGGTCAAGTCTATAGACATTTTCCAAATTCCCATGAAAACCAATCAAAACAGTAATAAAATGGACTGCAAGAAATCCATATTTATTTGATCATGTGGATAAACTTCTATAAAGATACTACTCATTTTGAAGAATAATTATTAAAGACCCAGAAGGTGCCTCAGAAATCATCTACTTTACCCCCCTGGATTCCCTAAGAGGAAACTAAAGCTGAAGAGGTTAAGTGTTTGACCAAGATCATCCATACAAGGCTACAAGTGATGGCAAAGATAACAACGCAGCTACAAAAAACTGTGACCACCTGCCACCTGGGGCTTCTCTCCATCCAGAGTCAATGGTGTTATCGACTTACAGTCCCCTTACTGTTGTTTCACTGCTTTCTTAAAAAGATAAGAAGTAATTTCATTCATAACAATTCTCTAAGTACTGTCACGACATAGCTGTCACTTTGGTCATATCCAAACCCACCCCGAGAATCATGGCATGACCACTGCAACCAGAAAAATGAGCAGCATGGTAGTCTTTAGGTGCCTTTGGGCACACGAACAGGTTTCAAGCCAACAAAACATCAAAAAGTATGCTCTTCTAAGCAGAAATCAGACTAAATGCCTCATCTATGATCAGAAATTTAAAAGCCCAGCAGAGTGAAAAGTCAGTCCTGGGTTCAGCCCACAGCTCATGCGCACACTCACTTGCTCTTCCTCTCTTCCTCTCTCTCTCCCCCTCTCTCTCCGCCTCCCTGCGGAATGACCCAGGACCAGAGGCTAATTCCTTCCCCATTTATAAAGATTTGGACTAGAGGTTATGAAGTCCCCTTAGGGTCACAAATTCTATGATTTTGCTGAATTTATGCCTGCAACAAAGAACCTGTCATCCTCCTCTTGGGCTATAACCAGTTTTGTTCTTTTTTGAGTCAGGATCTGCTACATTAGCATCAAGTACTAAATGTTACAGGACATAAAATAGGTAAGTACTCTCTAGGTACATTTTATTATACTTCCCTATCATTTAACATACAATAAAAAGATGTACTATGAAATATTATGGAACCTAAGAGTACAGTATCCCAGGCTGGTCTAACTACCATGGTGTCTAATTTCCAGAAGTCACTATTTTAATAAAACTATGTAATAATTTACTAAGAAACGGAAAAGGAGAAAGTCACAGGAAAAAATTAAAATAGACATGTTAAAACTTCTCTTTAATCCCCCTCTTCCCCTGGTTTCCTCTAATACCAGCTTTTGCTACAGACGGTACTTTGGAATGGCAAACTGGGAAGTCCCAAAGAGAAACTGTATTCAGAAGCTTCTTGCTACTAGAAAGCAAGGCACATATGCACCCACCATGAACTAAATCACAGGTGGGTGGGTAGACAGGCAGCACCTGGACCTTGGGAGGAGCCTTTGCTGTACCTGCCTCAGTTCCTGGCTAATTCCCTCACTTCTGGGGCAAGTGAGACCTTCACTTGGCTCTCCAGATAAGAGGTCAGTTCAATGCATTTTGACATCCAGATGGCAGTACTGCTGGGAGTACATTAAAACATCTATTAAGAACGAAATTAGAAAGGTGAAAATATTAGAGAAAGGAAAAAAGAAATGTTAAGAGTATGTTGAATTTTAACAAAAACTGAAGCTGATATCACCAGAGAAGAAAAAGAGGAATTACGGAAGCTACACTGCATATGAAATGAGAATTTACTATTGATTTTAAGTGTAATCATACCAAATACCCTCCTGGGAAAAATCCTAGTACTATAACAATCTGGGAACTACCCTGATATGAGAACTCCAAATTCTCCGTGATCATTAACTTGCTCTTGAGCAAGATGTCACTTAATCTTTCTGAGCCTCAGTTTCCTCAGCTATAAAACTTTGGGGAGGGGTCCCAGATAATCTGAAAGATCTTTTTCTTTAATCTTAACTCTCCTGCAAATCTGTAGTACTCATTCAGTGAACAATGAGCAACTACAATGTGTGCAATTGCATGTCCAACTTTCAGACATTGCAAATACCTAAGGCAAGATTCAATTCCAGCTCTTGAGAATTCCCGCCAGTGGTTTAGACAAGTAAGGAAAATACGGAATGAGGCAGGCAGTAAGTACCCAAACAGAAATTCAGACAAGGTGCTGTGAAGCTTCTCCAAGGTTACCCTATATCCTAGATGGAGATGCCAAAGTCTATCTTGCTCCTCTAGTCACAGATTAGTCAACAAATATCCATGAGCTTTGCCACCTCAAGAAGATAAAATATTCTTTCATAAATTGAGCAAAGCTATCCACCTCTTATTTTGATTTTACATCGATATTCCTTAGGTTGGTCCTTATTCCTATGAAAGACATTGTTTCAGAATCTTCTCTGCAGGAAAAAAAGAAAACTTCTTTCTTAACGAAACAGCTACTTGTTTTTTTATTCCATACTTTTACCAAAAAAAAAAAATCATTACTGAAATAATCAATACTCTATTGTACTATATGAGGGAAACTGGCTTCTTTCACTTGATATGGGAACAGAGTATGTATTTACACGGTTTACGTAATTTTAGGAGCAACAACAAAATCACTGATCATGACATAGCCCATCTTTGAAGTCAATACTTTCTAAACTGTGCTCTTGAACACCAAGAATAAATATAAAGCTCTCATGCACAGCGAGTGAGTACAACTGATACAACCTCTGAGAAGTGTTATTTGGCGATATGCATAGAAATTTTAAAAACATGCATGCCCCTGTCAAAGTAATCTAGAAATTCGTCTGTTAAAATAATTAAAGAACTTAACAAGATATCAGTAACGAAAAATATATCACAATGCTGGTTCTAATATGAAAAACCTGTAATGAGCTTGGGTATCCAATAATAGCATTGTTTAAATACGCTTAGTATATCCACACAATGAATTACTGTATACACCATTTAAAAAGCTGTAGAACAACACTTTATGAAACGGCAGTGTTTCCAACTTATTAGGTACGAAGAAAGCAGATTACAAGTCGGTTTGTATAATGTGATCCACTTTTGTAAGAACAAAACATATATAACCATTTACATATACAGATTCATGCATTCCCTCATATAGAAGAAAAGTATAGAAAGACAAATGCCAGGTTGTGAATGGTTTGGGCTGTATTTAGATTATCTATGATCTTTCTTTTCTTTCTTGCTTACCTATCTAACTCTTCTCATTTACAATAATATATGTGGCTTTTGTCATTTTCTAAGTTTTCTAAATTAGAAAATTAAAATAAGCACACAGCATTTTAGTACCAGACTTGGCAGAAGAAAAAGAAAATGCAGCTGTCTATATGAAGGAACAGCCCTTGTGTCTTGCCAAAGATAAATGTAAATTGTTTGGCTGTCCCTGCTACAACCAGTTCAATTAGCGTCAAATCAAAGGCTCTTTAAAAGGCCACGCACACACTGTATGGGCTAGAGTCTAATTGAGCCAGTTGTAAATTAATTACCTAATGTTGTCAAAATGGGCAGGAAAAAAAAACTCATTCCCTCCATAGAGCGACCTGAAGCTGATCCTAAAGGTAAGCAAGAGACAAGCGTTCTTAGTGGCAAATGTTTAGTTTTGTAAAATAGACAGCGACAGAGGCTTTACAAGCTATTGCTGATTCATGACAGATTTCCTTGCCAAGGCTTGATTTGTTAACGTCCCCTCCTCTGTTCCCAGTTTTTAAGTACCTCTCTTGGCAGAGAAAATGATGCATTTCCATTCTCTCTCCTCTTAATTCTTAAGACTTCAGTTCTGAGATGAACGAATCAGTGCCAAGTATCTGGAGAGACGGGATGCTGAATTAGAGCCAGAACATTAATCCATAGTGCCCTCTGGTACTTTGAAGCTGAAGAACTCACTTCAGCTTTCCTCATAAGACTGACTCCACGTGCACACCTTCACGCCCTGCTTTCTCTCTCCTCCCCCCAAAAACCTCTTTTACAAAATACCACTTACTGTAAAGATGCACCTCCAGTCTGTTTAAATGGAAAACATATTATTCTCTCAGGCATATTTCAGCCATCACAAAAACCTTTTCAGTCCCAAAACTGACAGGTTAAAAAAAGAGAGAGGGAGGTGGAGGGGTTGCCCTATGGTAAGCACGAACATCTTCCTTAAGGATGTCACTTAAGTGACTTGAAATGAAAACCTGTATATCCCAAATAACTGAATTCAATTCTCATTTTGATTATCAAACATACAGGCAAATTGCAATAAGGAAAATGTCAGGATGTTGCTTTTGAGTGAATTTACCTTTAAGAACTCAAGACTATGAGGAAAAACCTAGACACCTGGAGGACTAGACTAGCTTATTTGTGTTCCAGTTCAACACGTAATGACCATGCAATTAAATAGCACCCAAGACTGAGGTCTGCAAAAAGAAAAAGAATTTACAAGGAGCAGATCTGGCCTTAGACCCATGACTAGATTTACTCAGAACACTTTGCCTTGAAATTTATATTCAATACAATCATAGTCCCTTTGGGATGGAGAAACTTCAAGTGTAAACCTCCATTACAATAATTCAGAAGAGTGATAAGTGAGCCCGTCTGAACACCTTCAATGACTGGAACTCAAGACCCTAAGACAGTACTCTTAGAAATCTACTTTTTTAATACAGAATGCCAAATTGTACTTCCAGTGGAAGTAGGAATGACTTCCTGGATCTAAATCCATCTTCCTGAAATCAACCCTGTAAATGCTTTAAAACAGGCACCGTGTATCTCCTGAACAGCCTCTTCTACAGGAGAAACATTCATAGATCCACTTCTCCCACAGTGTGGTTTATGAAGAATCCTTCATAGTTCTGATCCCTCTCCCTTAGACCTAAAGATCCTGGTTTTCAAGATAACTGATGACACTCATCCATTCATTAAAAGCCTCCAATATTCCCTCCACCTAAATGTAGCTCGTAAGAATATATTTGATTAAGACAGATTAAGGGTAGCATCTATTTGATTAACAGGTATCTTTCAGTGATTACATTTGCAGTGAGACCTCCTTCCTTTCTTTTTTAATTATATTTTATCAATTGTGCTATTACAGTTGTCCTGATTTTTCCCCCTTTGCCCTCCACCCAGTACTCCACACTCCCTTAAGGCAATTCCCACACCATTGTTGATGTTCATGGGTCACACATGTAAATTCTTTGGCTGCTCCATTTCTTATGCATTGCCTTTGCATCCCCATGGCTTCTCTGTAAGTACCTATTTGTACTTCTTAATCCCCTCACCTCTTCACTCATTCCCCCATACCTGCCTCCCATCTGGCAAACATCAAAACCCTATCTGTATCCATAGTTCTGTCTCTGTTCTTCTTGTTTGCTTATTTGCTTTTTTAGACTCAACTGTTGATAGTTGTTACTTTATTGCCATTTTATTGTTCATGATTTTGATCCCCTTTTTCTTAAATAAGTCCCTTTAACATTTCATATAATAATGGTTTGGTGATGATGAACTCCTTCAGTTTTTTTGTTGTCTGGGAAGCTCTTTATCTGTCCTTCAATTCTAAATGACAACTTTGCTAAGTAGAGCAATGTTGGATGTAGGTCCCTGCTTTTCATGACTTTGAATATTTCTTGCCAATCCCTTCTAGCCTGCAAAGTTTCTTTTGAGAAATCAACTGACAGTCTTATGGGAACCCCTTAATCGTCTGCTTTTCCCTTGCTGCTTTTATGATTCTCTCTTTATCTTTAAACTTTGGCATTTTAATTATGATGTGTCTTAGAGTGGGCCTCTTTGCATCCATCATGTTTGGGACTCTCTGTGCTTCCTGGACTTGCATGTCTATTTCTTTCACCAAATTAGAGAAGTTTCCTTTCATTATTTTTTCAAATAGATTTCCAAGTTCTTGTTCTTTCTCTTCTCCTTCTGGCACGCCCCTATGATGTGAATGTTGGACTTCCTGAAGTTGTCCCACAGGTTGCTTATACTCTCCTCTTTCTTTTGGATTCTTTTTTCTTCTCGTTGTTCTGATAGGTTGTTTGCTTCCTTATGTTTCAAATCATTGATTTGATTGTCAGCTTCATCCACTCTGTTATTTCCCTGTAAATTGTTCTTTATTTCAATTAGTGTATCCTTCATTTCTGACTAGATCTTTTTTATACTGCTGAGGTCCCCACTAATTTCCTTGAGCAACCATATAAGCAGTGTTATGAACTCTGCATCTGATAGACTGCTTATCTCCATTTCGTTCAGTTCTTTTTCAGGAGGTCTGATGTGTTCTTTCATTTGGGTCATGTTTCTCCTCATTTTGGCAGCCTCCCTGTGTTTGTTTCTGTGTATTAGATAGAGCTGCTTGGACTCCATGTGTTAGTAGTGTGGCCTAATGTAGTAGGTCTCCTGTAGAGTCCAGTGGCACAGCCTCCCCTATCAACCAAGGTGAGTACTGGACGTGCACCCTTTGTGTGGGCTGAGTACACCCTCCTCTTGTAGTGAGCCATAATTGCTGTTGGCAGGTCAATGAAAAGGATTTACCCAGGCCAGTTAGCTGCAAGTATTGGCTGTCTCTGCCCTCTGAGGAGGATCAGCTGTGCAGGGGCAGGGTAGTGGTTCTCTGACATGGTCTGTAGCTGTCCACTGAGTGTGCTGGCCCTGGGGTTTCCTGAGTGGTACAAACCAAGTCAGCCCCCACCTGTGTTTTGCCCAGGGCCACCTTTCCTGAGCTATAAAGCAATCTGAGGTGGCTGCTACCTGTGCTGGGCCTCCCTGAGATTCCCAGGCAAGCCAGGTCATGAATCTAGGTTGGCAGCTGCTAGTGCTGGGCCTGGGGTTCACTGAGGACAGCTGTTGCTTGTTTGACAGAATTAGGAAGTTGTGAAGCATGAGCCAAGACCAGTTATTCCTGTGGAAAAGCAGCTTGGGTGGGCCCATAATTTGGGTGGGATAGTCTATGGGGGATCTCCAAGGTGGGTCAAATAGTATTGGCCAGGTTGATGGAGTCTCAGATATGGCACAACCTTGCCAACTCTGGAGGGGTGGGGAGGGTTTAGAAAAGGGACACTGGCCTCTGCTTGCCTTGATGCAAGATACTTCAGTTCCTCCCTTTATGCCATGGGTGACTTTCAAGCTGCTACCTTGGTACTGGAGCTCAAGGAGTGAGTCTGAGTAGGTGAATCTGTGTGTGGGTTCTTTAAGAGGAACTGCCTGAGGCTCCAGCAGTTTGTTCAACTGACTCAATCCCCTCTGGTTTTTGCAGCCACAAGTTGTGGGGACTTATCTTCCTAGCACCAGAAAACTGGGCTGGGAGGCCTGGTGTAGGGCTGGGACTCCTCACTCCCGAGATATCCCTCCCAAAGTTCTAATCACCACACGTGGGTGAGGAACCATCCTGTTCCCTGTCTGTGCCCCTTCTACCAGTCTGGATGGATGTGGTTTCTTTAATTCCATAGTTGTCAGACTTCTATTCAACTCGATTTCTGATGGTTTTGAGTGATGGTTATTGTATATTTTAGTTGTAATTTTGATGTGGTTGTGCAAAGAGACAAGCCATGTCTGCCTATACTACCATCTTGACTGAAAGTCCAGACCTCCTTCCTTTTTAAAAAAATAACTAATAAACACCTCTCTCAAGTTTCACTCCATTTAACATTTTCCAAATGCAAATTAAGTGCTATACTCTACCTTAAAATTGTCTTTTAACTGTGGAATTCTAAATACTTACAATTTTAAGGAACTAGGCTCAGCTGTATGTGAACATAAATTTGAGAGAGAGAGAGAATAAGAATATAAAGAACAAGCCTAAAGGGAAAATATGACAATCCATTTTTACATTTCTACCTTTCTAAGCATGAATTGAGTTCTGACTCCAGAGTTATTCTATCTTCTGGTCCCTTGGG
>VMDR010004413.1:0-60449 GCA_007922815.1 Macrotus californicus | reverse complement strand
AAAAACTTATTTTTATATAGTATAATCTGTTCATCTTATTCCTTGTGATTTCTTCTATATTCCTAAATCCAGAAAGTAAATATTCCCCTAGATGTTTCATATTTCTTATTTTATTCTAATTTCTTAAAATTTCCATTGCATTTAAAAAGTATTTAACCCCTTTAGTATTCCACCTGGAATGTGTGTGTGTGAATGTGTAAGTATGTGGTGAGGTGAGGCTCAAAATTGAATTTTCCCCCAAATAACCAGTCATCTATCCTTACAATTTACTGAGGATTATTTTCACTTTGTATTACAGTATCAGACATTTAAAATGTATTTTAAGTTATTTTATAAATCATAGTAAATATCTGAGATACCTGTCTAGGCTCCCATTGTTACCACACAGTTTTAATCATTATTATTTTTGAAATGTATTCAAATTTGGATCTAGAATTGATAAATATGTAAATTAAACTTTTGTATTAGAACAGAAAAGGGGGCACATATTACCCTCAGAAGACATGTAGGAATTAGTTTAATAAATTTCTTTGGAGAGTATAAGGGGACTAAATGGTAATGGAAAACATACATTAAAGATTAATAAAAATCAATTTCTTTATCACTTTGGAAGACTTCGAGAGCGTAATAACTGCTTCCTTGCGTAGACCAGGCTTTTTGTAGACAAATGGATAGACAAGGGAGTTTATGCATGCTTAGGGAGCCAAACCCAGAAAGGCAGAGCAGCGGGTCCCCAGCTGGGTCCTTGCTGGGAGTGGTATGTTAGAGGACAGCACAGATGTCAGAGCAGAGGAGCTGACTGTGACAGGGGGGCATTGAAGAAGGGTGTGGCTGTTTCACAAGTGGCTCGGGGCTGGCTCTGTGAAGCAGTTTATGTCCTGTAAATCCACTGAACTCAGAATTAGGAAACTTACATTTACTCTTGTGTTGCTGTGTGACACTTAGGAAGTTTCAGCGTTGCTTCAGACCCCTCCCCGGTCCAAGGGACCTGAGAGTATCTGCAATGCCCACTTTATGGGGATCTTGTGAAAATAAGTGAGTTAATGTACACAAAAATACTTTGAATTTTTGAAAATGCAATTAGAGGGGCTTATAAGAAAGTATTATTATTATTATTAGCCACTAAAATACTTGACAAATATCAGGGACTTCTATTTCTGTTTAGGTTATCTTTGTTGCTTTTATTCTTTTTTTTCACTTAAAATGTTTATAATAATGATAACAACAAATACTATGTACCAGGCATTTTTGCAGCTATTAACTCACTTAACCCTCTTAACAACCTTACTAGGTAATTATTATCTATTAGTGCTTATTATCTGCTGTTATTTTCCTCCCTTTACAGATGAGACTAAGAGACAGCGAAGTTGAGTAAAGTGCCCCAAATCTCACAGACTGTAAGTGACAGAGACAGGGTTTGAGCCCAGAAAACCTGGATCCAGAGTCTATGCCACTAACAGTATTTTTCTTAATATATGATTTTTCTTAATATATGATATTTCTTTTTATATATATTTTAAAAAGTACTTGGTTTTCTTCCAGCTGTTTTCAGCTAAAGTGATGAGAAACCCCTTCTGCTGGGGGACATGGGCCTGCTTGCACTCCGCCCTGCAGCAGCCGAAAGACAGCCAGGGCCAAGATTCTCACGTGCTGCTCCTGGAGACATTTTCCAAACTTCTGGAACTTGTGACCCTCTGCCACTGGCTGACAGAGATGAGTCTGGTGAGTGTACACTTAGCTTGGTCAGCAGGTGGTGTGGACTCTGTCCAGAGGGGTCCGTGTGTTGTGGATGGTTATGTTATGGCTGTGACGAATGATGAACAAATTCACACGGACTACAGAAGTCCTGTGGAGAAAAAGGGACGGCACGGCCACTCTCTAAGTGAGAGAGATGGCCCCGACCCCTGCCTGTACAGGCTTTTATTGACATTCTAGGTGCATTACATCAAGGATGGTCCTCATTCACTATGCACAGGTTCGCTTTAGGTGGTTACCTTTTACAGATAACAAAGGAGAGGATGTTGCTAAATACTTCAAAGAAAAAGGACATTTGCAAATACAAAGGGGAAAAGTGGTTGAACTGGTTACATTCCATCCTTGGGAGGTTTAACACAGATAGCAGTAAACATTTGCTGCCTCAATTCAGGATGAAGGAGTTTTAGCAAGAGCAAGCCTCAAAGCAGCCTAGGTACAATGCAGGCCTGATTCCCCACAGGAACACCGATCCATGGATTTGGCTTCCTGTGTGCCAGCACACTCCCTGCTGGCTTTCCAAGTCAGAGGCTGGTCTACATTCACCACCCCACGTGGATAGGTTACCTTTAAGTAGGTGACTGAGGATCCAGACGAGGGATAACAGACAGCTACTCTACCTGCCTACAAGCCTTGCCTCCTCTGTGCCCCCAGAACAGCCGGAGTAAACTTTCTAAATCTCTGAAATGATCACCTGGCCCCCTTGCTTGCTCCTTCTCTCAGCCAGGCCTTCCCACGTGCCTCTCCAGCCGCTTAGCTAGGCTAGAACCTAGCACCTGGCCTTCCTCTCCACTAAGCACATTGCCTTGCAAGAAGAGGCTTAATATTGGTTTATGGTTTTCCTCTAGTGGAAGCTCCCTGAATGCAAAATCCCTGTGTATGTTGCTTTCCATAATATTCTGTCACCTGGCGTCAGGTCTGACCTACACCAGGACCTCGGTGAAGATTGATTGGCTTTTTCTCTTGAACGTCATGAAGTTGAAGAGCAGCAGAGCAGAAGCAGAAGCAGGCCTAGACAAAGGCAAGGCTGAGGCAGTGACAGCATTCAGGCCTGCAGAGGTGTGGAAGGCTCAGCAGGTAAGGGGAGGGAAAAAGCAATGAGTTAGGCTTTAGGTGTGAGTGTGAGGTGATAGTAAGACATCCAAGTGGACATGTTCCATAAGCAGGGAAAATGAAACTAGAGGGTCTGCTGCACGCCTGTGTGCGTTCTAGTACATTCTGATCCCCACGAGAGGCCCCTGGCACAAAGGGTCCAGCCACCTGTCTCCGACCATTTGCGAGGCCTGTTGTGGGCCTGGGTCTATGCCGGGGACTTTACATGTGCTAGTTCTTTCAATTCTCAGAATATCCCTCATGAGGCAGCAGGCAAACATTTCACCAGTGAGGAAGTAGGGACCCAGAAAAGTTAAGTGATTTGCCTAAGATTGCAAAACTAGAAAGTATAAAAAGTCCAAAAATATACAAATTTAAGCCAGGAGTCAAGGTATTTGTTAACCTCTATGGTGCTACCTCCCCGTAATTTCTGCTCCTTGGTCTTTGGGAGCTCACAATGTAATAGTAACCCCAGTACAGTTTGATACGATATTTTAGCCTGTGAGCAATATGCTACAGGAGCACAGAAATGGAGTGTTTATTTCCTTCTTTTTAGGTGGATCATGGAAATCTTCACTGAAGAGGGACTGCAATGGGCTGAATTGTGTCCCCCTAAAAATTGAAATGTTTAAGTCCTAACCCCCAGTACCACAGTGTGGGACTTTGTTTGGAGATAGCGTCTTTATAGAAGTAATCAAATTAAAACAACATTATTGAGGTGTGCCCTAATCCAATATGACTGGTGTGTCCTTAGAAGAAGAGGAGATTTGGACACAGACACACAGAGAGGAAAGACAATGTGAAGACACAGGAGAAGATGGCCAACTTCAAGCCAAGGAGAGAGGCCTGGAACAGACCCTCCCTCACAGCCCCTAGGAGGAGCCAGCCCGGCTGACACCCTGATCTCAGACTTCCACCCTCCAGGACTGTGAGGCCGATTTCTGTTGTGAAAGCCACCCAGTTTATGGTGCTTTGTTACAGCAGCCTAGCAAACTAGTATACACCATAGGTGCCATTTGAATTCAGCCTTAAAGCACCAATTTCTTGGGCGGGAGAAATGTGTTAGAATGGGGGTGAAAGAGGAGGAGGGGGTGATCCAGACACATAAGGCTGACATGTCAGAGGGACACCTGAACGGGGCCTGGCTGCAGGCTGTGGAAACGCGGGAATAGAGCTCAGAGTCGAGGCAGGACAGAAGTGGGGTCACAGATTCTTACACTAGAGGGGATTGTTCCTGTGTGGGGTTGGAAGGCAGATGCCCCCAGGAGAGGATGGGGAAGATGGGAAGAGGACTGGGTTTAGAACCTCAGGAAACACCAGGATTTGAAAATAAAGAGAAGGAAAAGCCAATGAAAACTGAGGGAGTGTGGTCACGAGGCAGGAGCATGGACAGCCTGGATCCAGGAGAAGGAAGACGTTCCCCAAGGAGGGGACAGAGGCCAGCTGTGAGGAGTTCCAAGAGTAGACGGTGAACCTTGTCCTGAGGGCAATGTTGGTGACCTGAAGAGGGCTCTGAGGACAGAAGCCAGCTTGCAGGAACTGAGAGCTGAGAAAGTGCCCAAGCACATCCCCTCCTACTTTACTGCTATTTTCAGCTGTCAGAGCAGAGGGCAGACACCAGACCTTTATGACTCATGCACTTCCTACCCTACTTGGCTTACCTTGTTTTGCCTTTTGCTTTTGTGCTTATTCTGATGTTTTGGTTTTCTTCCCACTTACTTTCCTTTTAGGGGAAATGATAGCAAATGTTGGCTCTTTTTTCCCCGCCTTTCAGCCTCTATGAGGAAATGGCGTGGGAGATGGGTTTTGAAGAGTTCCATTTGTATTGAGGCCTGTTCACTTTGAATTTGCATCACTCAAGGACGAGGTGGATGATCCACCTCCTATCTTTACCACGTCTCTGCTGGAGGAGAGTGACTACGTTGACAGGTGAGCCTTAAGAGGGTCAAGGTAAAAATAATGTAATGGTAGAATGAATGACCAGTGAAAGATCATTTCTACCCCCACTGGACACACAAATGCAAGTGTATTTCTAAATACATTCCCTTACGTTCTATCTGCCATAATGCTACTTCTTTTTTCTTTTCTTTCTTTCTTTCTTTCTTAATAAGAGGGAAAAATAAGATCTCAGTCGTGGAGAATAATTGGATTTAAAAATATCAAGTAACTGAGAAATGGGAGAATCAGGTCAGAGAGTTCAAATAAGAGGGAATCATGGGCTCAGGCAACTCCCCGCATTGACTGTGTGCTCCTGGCTAGAAAGGGGGTGAAGGTTGGTCTCATGGGGCAAGAACCATAGATCAGAAGTCCAGGTCCCTTCTCTCACTTTCCCTGAGATGAGGAAGGAGTCAGTCAAGTGTTTTGAGCACTGTTTCCTCGAAACTCTAACACTATGTACAAATCCAACACGTATGGCAAAGTCTTGGTCAGGTTCTTTTGTTGGTCTGTAACAAAAGCTGACTCAAACCACTGAAACCTCTTTTTCATGCCCTATAAGTTCATCCCATTGGCAGAAAGAAAGCACTCTTACCAGGAACAGATCATGAATCTACCCAATCAGAGGAAGGAATCTTTTTCTCCTCACAGAGTCAGCTATTGATATGTGCTTGGAAGAAACTCCTGTCTTCTTCTTTCCTTCCCGTGTAGTCTGCCTTCCCTTAAGGGGGTCCCAGCTCTATACTTGGAGATTTCTGGTCCTGGCCCCACCTACCCCAGGGAAGGCAAAGAGGACTCCAAGGAGAGAGAGTCACCTTTGTCTTGCTGGTGTGAATCACTGCTCAAAATACAATTTGGACATGTTACTATGTTAAAGGACTCATCTTCCCCAGAGAGAGCATGGGTTAGAATGGAGGGGTTAAGATGACACATACAGTATCCCAGAATTTCTCATTATTGGCACTGTTGAAATTGGGGGCTGGGTGACTCCTTCTTGTAGAGTCTTTGTATCAAGGGCTGTTTAGCATCACCCCAGGCCACTATCTACCAGGTGCTAGTAGGATCCCTTCTTCCCATTTGTGACAATCAAAAATGTCTCCAGACATTGCCAAATGCCCCCTGAAGGCAAAATGTCCCCCGCTCTATCCTGTCACACTAGCTAAACCAAAAAGAGAATTTGTTTTAAGGATACAGAGATACCTCACAGAAGCTGAAGGCGGGAGGTGCAGTCGGGCCTCAGTCAAGGCTGAGTCTCCAACCTAGAGCCCAGCTATTCTCTGTCTCTCCAAGGGCCTCCTTCTGGAGCTGGTATTTTTCACTGCTGTAAAATAGGACATATTTTTTGTTCAGTTGGAATCAACAAAGTAGCAAAGATTGCCCAAGTGCTCTGTGGCCTGGCCAGGCAGTAAGTGGTCCTCCCCGGGATGACCCAGAGGTCCTGCAAGATCTTGAGAGCCTTATGAATTAATAGAGGAAGGTGTATGCATCCAAAGAATTTGTGTCTTAAGTTTGCATTTATTTTTTATATGTTAATTTTTTAAAGTTGCCACTTTAAAAAGTGGAGTTCCCCTGTAACAACAACATATATTGAACATACACATAGTGACTTACATTTTAAAAAGAACATTCATGCATATTATTCCAATTAATATTTGTCATAATCATATATAAGTGATATCCCATTTACAGATGAAGAAACCAAAATTCATAGATATTAAATTACTCAACAGAGTCTCACAGTTATGGACAAAGGACAATGTCCCAAGGCAGACACGTGGTTATGAAGAATATTTAGATGGCGGCTGGGGCAACGGAAGAGAGTTAGAACTGGACACCTTTAATGAGTGGACAGAGGAGTCCAAGTCAGTGGGGGGTTTGAGTCCACATAAGGTTGCAGAGAAGAAGAAACTTTCCTAAATCTACCCTTCTAGGTTCTTGCAGCTGGTCTAATCATCAAAGAACAATGAGACAAATTAACAGGACAAAATGACCAAATTTAATTACATACATACTTATGGGAACCCCACATACATGGGAGGTTCAAAGGAGGGGAAAAAAGGAAAAATGGCCCTGGCCAGTGTGGCTCAGTTGGTTGAAGCATTGTCCCATAAACCCAAAAATAGCAAGTTCAATTCCCAGTCAGGGCACATGCCTAAATCATGGGTTCCATCCCCCATCTGGGTGCATACAAAAGGCAACTTATTGAGGTTTCTCCCTTGCATCGATGTTTCTCTTTCACAATGATGTTTCTCTCCCTTTTTCTCCCTCCCTCCTCCTCTGTCTAAGCATGTTCTCAGGTGAGGATTTAAAAAAAAAGGAAAAATGAGGTAATAACTCTCTGAGCTAAGGAATTGGGTAATGCACCTGGGGCTTCAGGAGGAGGAAGATCATTTGCAGGACAATAAGTGCAGATGTACAGTGATTAGAAGTTTGTCCTGCCCTACATAGAAGTCATAAAAAGTTATTTCTGGTGATAACTCCTTTTACAGACAAGGCCCTTAATTGAAATTCTTTCAGGGAGAGGTAAAAGTTTCTCATAAGCCTGCAGGCTCTCAATTGCCTTCAGCACAGAACAATCCACATACCAAAGTGTGGAGGACTCTTCTGAACTCCTTCAAGGTCAAGAAGGCAAGAGGAAAAACAGGAGAAAACAGTGGAACGGTGATCAAGAGAAAAGAATTTCAAACGCTCCAGGGTAGTTGTTCATCACAGCCAAACCACAGCGAGATCAAGTCCAATAAAAATCGCAAAGACCCCAGAGCCCTTCAGTCTTCGGGTGGAAATATCAAGTCTTGCATAATGCTCGCGCTTGCTGTTACTGCTGGTGTCCTAGAGCTGATCACATGCCACTCTGTCCCATCAGAATGGGCAGCTCTTGACTGGCATGGCGCACTGAAGCCGTATCTGTCACTTCTTACAGATACTCTCCTCCTACTCTTGTCCTGGCCATCTTTGAGGTGGATGATCACCACGTTGGCAAATTTAGTTTTTATACAAAGGAAGGTAAAGTATTTTAAGGTAAAGTATTTTAATTCTTTAAAAAAAAGACTAAATTGTATTTAAAAATACAATTTTCTCATGTGTTTCTTTAAAAATGATAATGTTTAATTTATATACAATTGGCTGTCACATATAAGAAAAGCTTCCATCTTCATAAGTAATGATAATGACCTTGCCTTGTTTGATGTGCACATTGGCCTGGTTTGAACTATGGAGACTGTAACATCTGTTGCAATAACTTCTGTTAGATGTTAAAAAGATGTTAAAAAGAAGCACTTGTAGTGAACCATCTTTGTATCAAGCTTTTAAAATATGCACTTGTTATTGAAGCTTTTATCTGCCCTTTTTAAACCTGGTACTGTTTTTTTCCCTGCCACGCAGATTTCTCTGCTTCCATGTGTGTCTGTGTGTGTGTGTGTGTGTGTGTGTGTGTGTGTGTGTGTGTGTGTATTAGTTAAACATTAATCTAACCTTGGCAGTTTTACAAGAGCCTGACCCTGGGCATATGTTTGCTAGTTAATCAGAGCCTACTCATCCTTTTCTGACATTTGGGGAAATTTGATGGTGTCCAGCTACAGAGCAAATCGAGCTTGGAGGCTGCTTTTATGGATGAAATGCTGCTTAGGGAGAGAGAGATCCAGTCTTGTGACTAAGGAACAAGGATCTCAGCTCGTCCTGCCGTTTGATTTATGTATATACATGCTAAGTAAGTGGTGACCTCAACCCTCAACTTCACTTTTTTCTGTATGAGAGAAATTCCTATTACCTTTCATATTTTCTTGTTGTAGCTCTTGCTCTACTCAGGAATGGAAAATAGGCGAGTGACCCTTGCATGCCAAGCTGCTCAGAAAAATGCTTTGATGGTGGCTGTCCAGCATGCATTCTTCTATCACACTCCCTGAGGGGGCTGCCCTGCTGATGTCAAGGTCAGTCTGTAAGGTCGAGGAGCCTGGGCAGACTGCCACTTCTAGCAGCTGCCCCTTTCTTTCCTACTATCCTTCCTATCTCTGCCTCTCCCTCTATCCCTTCTCCTCCCCATTTCCCTCCTTCACTTTCTCTCTGTTTTCCTTCTTTTTATCTTCTTCCCTTCCCCACCTTCACTTTCTTCCTTCTTTCCTAAAGTGATTCAACATAGGACCAAATCTTTACTGGACCTTTTAATTTTTAGTAATTTGCTAACGATTTTTTCTTTATACGTAACTCTATAATATTAACTAGCTAGAATAAAAAAAAAACCCTTTTCCTCCACCCCTGACCTTTGTAGATAAATGATTCCATTGTTTTATGTTTTATACTTCCTGTATTTCTTTTTACAAAAGCAAGCAGATACATTTGTTCCTTTTATCCACAAAAGTTAACACACAATATATACTCTATCTTTTTCCAGATTTATTTGATTGTTATTGAGGTATAATTTATATTACATAAAATTTACCCATTTTCAGTGTTTAATTCAGAAGATCATGCAACCATCACCACTACCTAATTTCAGAACATTTCATCACTCTCCAAAGAATGTCCTCATTAACGGTCACCCCTATTCCCCCTTCCCTGGCCCCTGGCAACCAGAAATCTGCTTTGTGTCTCTACGGACTTGCCTATTCTGGACACTTTATGTAAGTGGAATCATAACATGTGTCCTTTTATGTCTGGATTTTTTTTACTTAGTGTTGTATCCTTAAGTTTTATCCATGTTGTAGCATGTATCAGTACTTCATTCCCTTTTACTGATGAGCAATATCTTATGGATACACCACATATTGTTTATCCACTCATCAGTTAACAGACATTGGCTTGGTTTTACTTTTTGGCTGTTATGAATAATGCTGCTATGAACATTCACGTCCTGGTCTTTGAGAAGATGTATGTTTTGAGTTTTGCTAACACTTGTTACTGTCTCTCTTTCTTATTTTAGCCATCCTAGTGGGAGTAACATGATATCTCATCGTGGTTTTGATTTGCATTTCTGTAATTACTAATGATGCTGAGCATCTTTTCATGTGCTTATTGGCCATTTGGATGTCTTTGTTAGAGAAATATCTATTCAAGTCCTTTGTGCTTTTATAAATTTAGAGTTTTTGTCTTTTTATTATTGAATTGTAAAAGTTCTTCATATGTTCTGAATACAAGTATATGATTTGCAAATATTTTCTCCCATTCTGAAAGCCATCTTCTCACTTTTTTGATGGTGTCCTTTGAAACTGAAGTTTTTCATTTTGATGAGTCCAATTTACAAATTCTTTCTTTTGTCATTTGTTCTTTTGGTATCATATTTATGTAATCACTGCCTCATCTGAAGTCACGAAGACTTACTCCTATGTTTTCTTCTAAGATTTTTGTAGTGGTAGCTCTTTCATTTAGGTCTAAAATCTGTGGTTGATTTGGGTATGTAGTGTAAAGTCAGGGTCCAACTTCATTCTTTTGTGTGTGGATCCAGCCGTCCCACCACCATTTGTTGAAAAGGTTCATCTTTCCATTCTGAATTATCCTGGCACCCTCATCAAAAATCAATTCACTGTAAAACATAAGAGTGTATTTCTGGACTCAAAATTTTATTTCATTGATCTATGTCTACTTCTATGCTATTACCACTTTGCTTTGACTACTGTGGAGTAGTGTTAAGTTTTGAAATTAAGAAGTGTGTGTCCTTCAACTTTCTTCTTTTTTTAAGATTGCCTTAGCTATATTGGGTCCCTTGCATTTTCGTATGAATTTTAGAGTCCGCTTGTGAATTTCTGTTTTTAAAAAAAGCCATCTAGAATTTTGAGAAGGGTTACATTGGTTAGTTTGGGTTAGTTTGGGTAGGTTAGTTTGGGTACTATTGCCATCTGACAATATTAAATCTACTGATCCATGAACATGAGATGACTTCATTTATTTAGGTCTTCTTTAATTTCTTTTAACAGTATTTCATAGTTTTCCAGGTATAAGCCTTGCACTTCTTTTGTTAAATTAATTCCAAAATATTTTATTATTTTTGATATTATTATAAATGAAATTATTTTCTTAACTTCATTTTCAGAGTGTTCATTACTGGTACCTAGAAATACAGTTAAATTTTGCATATCCAGCAGTTTTACTAAGCTCATTTATTAGTTCTAATAGTTTACCTGTGTTTATGTATATATACTCCTTGGGATTTTCTATATACAAGATCATGTCATCTGCAAATAGAGATAATTTTACTAATTACTTTCCAAACCGGATTTTTTTCCCTTGCTTAATTGTCCTCACTAGACCTTCTAGTACAACATTGAGTAGAAATGGGGATGTTATTGTCTTGTTCTTTTTTTGTCCTTGCCCGAGGGCATGCTTATTGATTTTAGAGAGAGGGGGAGGGGGGCAGAGAGAGAGGAGAAAGAGAGAGAAAGAAACAATGTGAGAGAGAAACATCAATCTGTTCTTCTCGCATGTGCCCTGACTGGGTAAACGTGCAACCCAGGCATGTGCCCTGACCAGGAGTCAAACTCGTGACCTTTCAGTTTACAGGACACTTCAACCCACTGAGCACACAGGCCAGAACTATTGTCTTATTCTTGATGTTAGGGGGAAAGCCTTCAATGTTTACACCATGAGGTATGATGTTAGGTATGGATTTTTCATAAATTCATTTTACCAGGTTGAGGACATTTCCTTCAATTTCTAATTTTTTTAAAATGATTTTTATCATGACATTTGGATTTTATCCATATATACAGGGTGGGGCAAAAGTAGGTTTACAGTTGTAAGTATGTGAAACAGTTTATTCTTGTATTATTATTATTTACTATATATTGTATTGTTTTCCATATGAACAACTGTAAACCTACTTTTGCCCCACCCTATATATACTCTTTTGTACTTTGTCTTCTCACTTAGCAATATATCCTGGAAATCACTCCGAATCAGTTCATAGATATTTTCCCCCATTTCTCTTGTGTGTGTGCACTAGTGAATGCAACTTAAGTATAAAAATTAAATATTTTATACTTAAACATTCTTTAAGCCTTATGGATTCTATATAGCTCACCACATTTATCCCTTATCATATTTATCTACCTCTATTTATCTGTTTCTAATCTTCACATTAACAGGAGAGTACAAATGTATAAGTATGGCAAGAATACTTAATCTGAAACTGAGGGCAAATCTCCACTTCTGCTAAATATGAATTCTTATAGGAATCAGATACCGAAGTAGAAAACAGGGGTAGAGTGATTTATTTTAAAAAATTCAACCACCAAAATGTTAATAGTACCTGCTATAAGTTGGGCTCATCAGGCAATACTGAGATACAATCCATGCTCCTGAGGAACTTACAGACTAGTGTGGGAAGGGAAGACAGGCCAGCAAGTAGTTCAAATACAAGGCGTAAAAGAGGTCCAACAAGCTACAGAAGGAATTTAAAGAAAAAAGAGGTCACATCTGGGAACCAGGAAGACTAGCCCAGAGCAGAGGCATTTGGGAAAACCTGAAGGATGAGCTTTTTGACAGGCAAGGGCAGCCATGTGATCCTTCTGAGAAAGATCCTTTAGATGCTCAGGCATGGAAATGAGGACAGAGCGGGGCTAGGAAAAAATGAGCCCCGCTTGACCACCACTTATGGCTTTCATGCAGAGTTGACATATACATTCCTTTACTTAATTAAGTTAATCTTATGATGAATACTAATAATTAAACAGCTGTAACAGGGATTGTTCTGGTTGCAGTGGAGGTTGAGAGGCTCATAAGTCACTCCCTGAGATCCATCCGGGGAGCAGACATTGAAAGTCACTAGATGGGCAGGCAAGAGGAGGCATTAAGAGGAAAAGCCTGAAAAGACCTGCAGCATGGGGAGGGGTAAGGAGGCATTAGGGTAAAAAATATATATGTGTGTGTGTGTATATGTATGTGTGTGAATATATATGTGTGTGTGTTTATATGCTTTCCTACAAGTGTGGGACAGGAAGAGGGCTAATGATATAATAAGGAGAAATAAATGATGAACACAGTGAAAGAGAAGAAGAGGAAGGGAAGGAAGTGAAGAAAAAGGAAAGAGGCAGAGACAGAGAATAAAATTGTGTGCACTGCTACCAAAGCCAAAAGAAGGAAGTGTGTCAAGAAGTGAGTCATGGCATCGAACTATATTACAAGGCCACTGTAATCAAAACAGTCTGGTACTGGCATAAGAACAAACACATAGATCAATGGAACAGAATACAGAGCCCAGAAATAAACCCATGTGTCTATGGTCAATTAATATTCAACAAAGGGGGAAGGAGCACAAAATGGAATAAAAATAGTCTCTTCAACAAATGGTGTTGGGAGATCTGGACAGCTATATGCAAAAAAAATGAAACTCGACCACCAACTTACATCATACACAAAAATAAACTCAAGATAGATAAAAGACTTAAATATAAGTCATGACACCATAAAAGTTCTAGAGGAGAACATAGGCATGAAAATCTCAGATATTCCATGCAGCAATATTTTCACCGATATGTCCCATAGAGCAAGGGACATAAAGGAAAGAATAAATAAATGGGACTTCATCAAAATAAAAAGCTTCTGCATGACTAAAGAAAACATCAGCAAAATGAAAAAGGAGCCAACTGTATGGAAAATAAATATATTTGCCAATGACACCTTGGACAAGGGTTTGATCTCCAAAATATATAAAGAACTCAGATGACTCCACTGCAGGAAGACAAACAATCCAATTAAAAACTGGGCAAAGGACCTGAACAGACACTTCTCCAAAAAGGATATACAGAGGGCCCAGAGACATATGAAAGGATGCTCAGCATCATTAGCCATCAGAGAGATGCAAATTAAAACCACAATGAGATACCACTTCACACCGGTCAGAATGGCCGTCATAAACCAATCAATAATGTGCTGACAATATGTGCTGACAAGGTTGTAGAGAAAAGGGAACGAACCCTAGTGCACTGTTGGTGGGAATGCAGACTGGTGCAGCTACTATGCAAAAGAGTATGAAATTTCCTCAGAAAATTAAAAATGGAATTGCCTTTTGACCCAGCATTTCCACTGCTGGGATTATACTCTAAGAACCCTGTAACACCAATTCAAAAGAACCTATGCACCCCAATGTTTATAGCAGCACAATTTACAATAACCAAGTCCTGGAAGCAACCTAAATGCCATCAGTAAATGAGTGGATCAAAAAACTATGGTATATTTACACAATGAAATACTACACAGCAAAAAGAGAAAAGGAGCGTCTACCCATTGCAACAGCACGGATGGAGCTGGAGAGCATTATGCTAAGTGAAACAAGCCAGGAGGCGAAAGACAAATACCATATGATCTCACCTATAAGTGGAACCTAATCAACAAAATGAACAAGCAAGCAAAGTATAACCAGATACATTGAAATAAAGAACAAACTGACAGTAACCAGAGGGGATGGGGGAGGGAGATAATGTGGGAAAGAAGGGGAAGGGTCATCAAGGAACATCTATAAAGGACCCACGGGCAAAGCCAAAGTGGGGTAGGATAGAGGGTGGGAGGTGGGGGTAGATGGGGCAGGGGAAAGTGGTGGTGGGAAAATGAAGACAACTGTACTTGAACAACAATAAAAAAAAAGAAGAAGTGAGTCATTTCAGAAGATCTACAGATGACAAGAAAGCACATAAAAAGGTGCTCAACACCATTAGTCATTGGAAAATGCAAATTAAAACCCTAGAAAAATGACCGCACAACCATTTTAATGGTTAAAATTTAAACAACTGTACTGGCAAGGATGTAAAGAATCTGGAACTCTCATATACTGCTGATGAGAATGCAAAATGGTCAATCATACTGGAAAATAGTTTTGGTACTTTCTTAAAAAGTTAAACATACACTTACCAGATGGTCCAGCCATTCCACTCCTAGGTATTTACCCAAGAGAAAGCACATATCCATGTAAAGACATATACAAATGTTCATAGCAGCTTTATTTAAAATAGCCAATAACTGGAAGGAAAAAAAATACCTATCACCAGATGAATGTGTAAACAAATTGTGGTATATTCATACAATGTAATACTACTCAGCAATATAAGATATGAACTATTGATGTACACAACAATATGGATGAAGCCAGACAAAAAAAAAAGAGTACATACTTTATGATTCCCTTTACATAAAGTTCTAGGAAATGCATTCTGGTCTATAGTTGCAGAAAGCAGAGCAATGGTTACTTGAGTAAGGGGGCTGGGTGGGGAGGGATGGCTAGGGGTTTTTCTCTTTTTTCTGCAGTGATGATTTCAATTTGTATACATCTACTAAAATTTATCTAATTGTACACTTTATATATGCTATTAATTGAATGTTAAATGTACCTCAATAAAGCTATTATTTTTAAAAGAAGAAAAAAGAATAAGAAGGTGAAAGTTGATAGAGTTAATTCCAGAGGAAAGAACTAGAAGAGGAGAGATCAAAATGAGGCCATTTGATATTCTCCAAGTTCATTGCTGACTCTGAGAGAGCAGGTCTAATGAAGGTGAGAGCCAGACTGCCAGAGTTAAGGAGTGAGAGGGTGATAGGAATACAGAAGCAGTGTATATCTACTGCTCCTGTAATAGTCTGCTCAGGTTGCTGTAATGAAATACCATAGACTAAGCAGCTTAAACAACAGAAATGTATTTCCTCCTAGTTCTGGAAGCTAGAACCCCAAGATCAAGGTGCCTGCGTGGCCAGTTTCTGGTGAGAGCTCTCTTCCTTTCCCGCATGTGTGTAGCCCCACTCCCACTGTGGCCTCACAGGCAGAGAGAGAACTCTGCGTCTTTCTCTGCTTATAAGGGTACCAGCCCTATCAGATTGGGGCCCCACCATTATGACCTTATCTAACACTAATTACCTTCCAGAGGCCCTATCTCCAAATACCATCATATTGGGGGTCAGGACTTCAACATAAGCAATTAGGAGGGACACAGCATTTAGTCCATAATAGCTCTTTAAGAAGTTTGGTCAAAATTGAGGAGGAAGCTTGAGGAGGAGGGAACGTTAAGAATAAAGTAGTTGTGTTTGTGGAAGGAACTGGGAAAGAGGAGGCAGCCAGGGATGGAAATGAAGGGTGAGTACAGCTGGGATGTTGAAGGGAGTCAGAGAGTTAGCAGTTTAGTTTAGCAGCTTCTGGTCTAGGCCAGGCAGCTAGCTGACAGGTGGATATACATGAGCTCATGGAACCCTCTCGACAGCCCCATGAGATGGGGGGCATCCTCCCCTTTTTCCAGATGAGAAAACAGGTTCTGAAAGGTTAAGGAAAAGAACCAAGATTGCCAGCTGAGTGTCAACATTGGGACCTGACTGCAGAGCTTGTGTTTTCTCACTCTGGGCTCACTCACAGCATTTCTAAGACCACTCAAGTGTTCTGAACTGGTGTATTCTACAATGTCCAGGAGACCAGAATAACACGGGGTCTTCAGAAAAAGGCAGGATTGAAACATTACATTTTTACCAAGGATTTTTTATACATTTGCCTCATTCTCCTTTAGCAATTCAGATAAGAACTCCTTATTTCTTTCTTTGAAAAAGAGTACTCTTTTCTTGAAAATTTAATATTTTTATCTTATATTTTAGAAAAATATAAAAGAATTCCATCCATCATACTCAATAGTTCCATAACCAATAGGAATATTGGAAAATATGGATTTTTTCTTTTCCATCTTCCTTTTCCTCTCCCCCACTCTCCCTCCACCTCTCCCTCCTTCATTATTGCATCATGCATGGCAGCATAAATAGCCCACCTTCACCTGCTTAGGCTTCACCAGAATGGGTACCCTGATGAAGGGAATGGGTTCCTCGGATCATGCAGCATGGAGTCCATCAGCAGTGTTCCTTGAGAGGCCACTCTATTCAAGCACTCAAACTAGCCACCTTGTTGAATAGAGAATTTTTTTTCAGAGCACTTTGGACAATTGCACTCTATTCTGGAAATAGTTATACTTAGTGTCTCACCCCCTCATTGTACAGAATGGTAGCTCTCCTCCCTTCTCTCCCTCACTGTCGTCCCCTCCCCTTTCTCTCCATTCCCACCCCCTCCCCCTATATCCAGTCATTCACATGTGTCTGTGGTCAGTTGTAGTGGTGAGATGATTTTATAGCCATTACCTCAGGACTTATAAGTCCAATGAATTTAATTCACTTTGGTTTGAAATATTTTAGGAAAAAAGTTCAGATCTAAGTAGTCAGGGTCCAACCAGAAGAAGTTCCAGAATTGTAAGTGGCACAGAGAGATTGCTGTCAGCCCTGACTCCAAAAGTTCCAGACACCTTTATTCTTCCTTCAGTGAGATCTCGGTCTGCCAGAAGGTACTGTACCAGGGACATAAGGGATTAAATAAAAGTGTCCTCTTTTTAGTCAATGAAGGGCAGAGTGCTATGGGACTGAAGGATGCCTGAACTCCCAGAGTGACCAGCATGGGTTGCATTTTGAACCTTGTGTGAACACTGTGAAGGCTCATCTCCTTCCAGTATGCTCCAGTCTACGAAGGAGTTAATAGTTCCTAACGGCAACCGTGTTCCTCTTCCGTTCTTCCTTCTTCTCCCTTCTCTTACTTCTCCCTTCCTCCCCTTCTTCTTCCCTTTCTCTGTATTTTTCAAACTTCAAAGAAAGTGGAACAAAGAATACTGGCCCCTCCAAATTTTCCATGTCTATCCTAAAGAGAAGCACAGAACTATCCTCACTATTCTAACAAGGGTTTTGCCATTGCCTAAAATAGACTGGTGTGTTGTCAGGGAGACACGGCCTCTAAAGAGATACGTCTATGAAGCAAGAATGACCTACTATGTCTTTTTTTAAGATTTTATTTATTTATTTTTAAAGAGAGGGTGAGAAGCATTGATCAGTTGCCACTCACATGCCCCCATCCAAGAACCTGGCCTGCAACCCAGGCATGTGCCTGACCTGGGATCGAACTGGAGACCTTTCATTTTGCTGGACAACACCCAACCCACTGAGCACATCAGTCAGGGCCCTACTATGTCTTGATCTCTTCTCACCATGACAGAGAAAGAGATATTTGTATTCTGCAATAACTGTGAATACTCTGAGTATTTTATTGAGATCTACCAATGACACTAGTTTAATTCTGGCAAATTTAGAATGAAAAAAAAACAAAAAACAAAAAACACAGGCAAAGCTACTCTACTACTCAAGTTACCATTATGGCCAGAGTTCAAGTGCCCTAAATCCACATTCCCAATGTGTGGATGGAAGATATAAGACCAATGTCTAGTCGAGCAGACCCTTGGGAGGCCACTTCAGTCCAAGCCCCCCTACGGATGAGACCAGGAGGATACAAAGGAACCTAGAGACTACAAACCCTGGACCAGATTGTGAAGTTTGGGACTGCAGGTACATGCCTTGGGCACTTGGGGTCCCCAGAAAGGATGGTCACACGTCAGCATCCCCAGTGAAGATAATCAGAAATGCTGGAAGCAGCTAAGACCACAGAGACAGAGCCACCACTCCTCTGCGGCAAGCCCAATATGCAGCCACAGGTGTTCCTGTCCTTCAGAGAGTGCTTGAGTTGTCTACGTATTACATATCCACTTGCCTTGGGCTCAGATGTCTCTGTTCACTTGTCAGGGCTCCAAAGGCTTTTGTGACTATTCAACCAGAAAAGGCGGGACTTTGGGACATGACGCTGAACGACTTCCTCCTCAAGAAACAAACCGTGGCTGACGCAATGAAGAGCCTCGTGAGTACAGTCAGAAGGGCTCCCTGACGCTTTCATGTCATCTTTCACATTTGGGCAAATAAAAACTCTTAACCTGGCATCTGTTACATTCAGCCCATTTGGATAGGACCATTGAACATTTATTATAAAGAACTGAAAAGGGGAGTTCAATCAGAAATAGAAAAGAAACAATTCAAGCTAACTGCAGTCTAGTTTTTAAAATACGTGCACTTTTCCAAGGTCACATTTTGTTTTGTCACTTGCTAAACTGAACTGGTTTCAGCACCTGCTCTGGAACATTTGACCTTTCCTGAGTGACCCACTGGTACTTAGGTGTTTAGACAAGGTGAACAGAGCCTCTTGCCATCTAGTTCACCTGTTATTTTGGTTTTTCGGGCACTGCCACCATGTTCTGACTAGCCCATCCATTAAAAAGTGTTTAGAAAACTCAAGTCTTTAAACAGTTAAAAGTACTGCTTAATTTTGTGAATACCATTTCATTATTTATTAATTTTTGATGAAATCATTACACTAATGCATCTCTATTTGGGAGGGAAATGGCATGTTTATAACCTCTAGGCTTTTACCCAACCTGTGACTGAAAAGGAAAGACTTACATTTACCTAATTCAGTTCTACAAATGGGATGTGAGGGAGGCCAGACTTCAAGATTACTGCTGAGCAATAGTGGAGACAAAGGACTCCTTTTAATAAATCATAGAGGTGATAAATCACTTTTTTTACTGCAGTATTCAAAATTATTGACCAAGTGGAAAATGTTATAGCCCATTAACTGCTCTTAGGATTATCCAATGCTTGTCAGACTAGAAAGGGCCCAGGCAATATACCTGTGAGTTTTGTCCAGGTCTGGGATCTTAGCCTACTTATAAGCCAGTGACTTAGCCTGTGACTGTTCTGTGGATGCTGGCAGAAGACACAAGATCCTAGGTCAGAGACAAAAGACCTTTATTATTCACAGCAGAGCAGGCAACATGAGCTTTATGTTTGTGTAGTTCTCTTGGCCTCCCAAGTCCCAAGGGGGCAACATGGAGCAGCCTGGATGCCAGCAGTGGGTTTGTTGCTATTGAGTATTACTGAGTTTGGGGGAATCCACCTTTCTTATAGCAAGCCTGCTCTTTTTCCCCAGAGGGGGACATTACCTTGTCCTTTAAGATTACTTCCTGCAAACATAACCCTGAGTAATGGGCCAGGTAAAGAGTGGTCAGGGCCTTGCATTCTTGACTCACCAAGCAAAATGTACAGGAGTGGGGGAGCCCTAGGGAGGAGTATTTCCCAGCAAGTTGGACTTCAGAAGGAGTAACCAGCACACTCTCAACAGTGTGGCCTTTCTCTGCATTAAGTTCGCTGTGAGTTTGTACATACATACTAGCTTGAGGAGTTTTTATAACCAACTGTCTAATAGAAGAACTATCATCCTTTTCTATTACAGGATGAAACTGAGAAAGCCAAGAGAGGTGTTATAGTTGAATATTGTCAGAAGTAAGTATAGTATATGTGAACTACACATGCTGATTGCTCTCACTCTGAATTCAACAGCAATATTATATAGAAATCCAGTCAATGTATCAGATGGTTTGTTTTAGGTAAGCCACAGTCCTATTGGATAAAACCATGCTAAGCTGTCCTCTGACACAGAAGAAGGAGCCTCAGAGGGGAAGGACAGGAGGTGCTTTGAGGGGCCCATGCCTCTGCCTTCCTGCACTAGCAGCCTGACCCTGATAGATATTTCTTCATGGTGGAGGTCCTCTACTCCCTTTGAAAGATCCTCCAGGGAAGCAGGTCCTGGAACATCTGTGAGAGATGAAACAACTTAGACTCACCTCCTGGCCATCATCTCTTCTGACTTTTTAGGTTTAACCACTGCAGGTCTCACTATGTTCTTCAGTGTCAGATCATGGCACACTGCAATAGCCTGAGAGCTCTGCTGGGAGACTTAGCCATCAGGGACACTTTTTCATGGCAACCACAAGAAAAGAAGGGGTTGAAGGACTCCAAGGAGGGCCTCAAGGCTGAGCCCAGGTGGGTAATTTCCCTTAGAGCTTGTTACTCCCCCTCTCCATCCCACCCCTCCCAGGGAAGAAGCATGTTAAGTCTGGTATGGAAATCTTGCTCCCTTTACTGAATTTGACCTTGATCTTCTGGTCTAGAAGGGCAAAAGAAAGAGTTAATACTTCAAGAATAAGAGTGTCTTTGTATTTGAACCCAGAAGGCGTTCTTTGTTTATGGGCTGTTTGACTGCTTTTTCAATCTATGCAGCTTTATTTTCCCCTGGAGAGCCCTAAGATTTTCATCAGTCACACCCTTTTACATTAACCAGCATCTAAAATAAGCAAACAAATAAGTAGACTTAATCTTGAGCTGTCCTAGCTTCAAATATTTCACTCAATGGACTAGAAGAAATATTAATGGAAAAATGGCATACCAGTGTCTTGGATAAATCTGTGTTCTTCTGTACTTCTCTGACAGAGAAAAGTATGTATAAGTAGTGATATTAAATGACGAGAGCAGAACTGCTTCCATACTTTCTTATCATGCTTTATCCAGTTTCCCAAATGTTCTTAACTCAGCCAACCTGGAGTTCACTCACCTGGATGAGGAGTTAGCATACCTGTGCAGTCAGTGACCACATTTCCTTTTAAAAAAGGAGTATTATACAGTTATGCAGTCTCCAAGGGGGAGAGAAAATAGCCTGTGGGATGAGCTTACCTCCCTCCTTACTCTTTCCTTGCTGCATGGAGCTTAGTGCTGCCTATCGGGAATAATAAATACGAACAGACAGATGAAAGGAATCATAAGTTCATTTGTATCAGAGCACCGTTTCACTCATTTTTTACTTATGCATTGTTCAAACATTATTTGTTCAGTGCTAACTTAGTACCAGGCACTTTGCTGTGTGCTGGAGTTACAAAGGTCATTAAACCACTGACTCTGGCAATAAATTCAGTGGGGGTGGGGGGTGGGGGGTGGAGTTCTATAAACAAAAAAGTAACTTCAGAGATTTCAAAGATAAAGTTATGTAAAAAGTTCTGTGAGGGCATAAAGGAAGGAGTGTTTAACCCAGAGCCTCAGGGAGAAATTCAAAGAGCTGGTGATAGGGAAGTTAGAGTTTACCAAGAAAATGGGAGTGGTAGAACACGCTAGAGAATGAAACAAATTATGCCCTTGGCTGATTGGCAACTGGCTATCAAAATAGTGGCCAGTCCTACCTCGATGCTGACATGGTGCCCAATTTGTGGGTGCCAATGTTTTGTCTCATGAGCTCCCTGGTGCTCTCACTTGGGTAGACTTTGAGTAAGGCAAAGAGAGCTCAGCAGACAGACTATTTTGCATAGGGTTTGACCTGTTGTCCAATGAGGCTTAAGTGTATCTTTCTGTCCTATAAAACATCACAGGATAATCCCCTAAGACTTCCCAGCTTCATTCTCTCATGCATCCCCTAGCCAAGTCAACCATTTATAATCTAAAAATTGGAGATCAAATTTTTAAAATAGTTTCCAGAAGTCTAATCATGAGTTCACTACATTTGCGTTTAGTATAAAATGTATTCAGGAAGTTTATTTTTGTTTTTGATCTGTTTTATTTACAGCAGCCAATGAAAGAGGAGAGAGGGGGAAATCCCTGTAACTTGTAGGTCTTGCTCTATTCCTTTACTGTTTCTTCTGGTTGAATGTGTGTTTCACTAAGATTAAGGGAAACAGTCACTCCAGAGAGAGCACAGAGCCCTAAATCATCTGGTCAGTTCATGTGTGGTGATTCTAGGGCAAGCGTTTGGTCCGTGAATGGTGAGCAATCTTACGGAGCCCAGCTGATACAGTCACACAATGGATGATGAGCAGCAACTGGTAGAGATTCCGTGTTTCTCCACTATACCCACTTCCTGCTTCCTAAACTCTCTAGATTTAACAGGTCCCTTTTAATATACTCACATAAAATGGACTACAGAGAAAAGAACTTCTGTCTTCTGTGGAAGTTTGGAAAAGATATTGTATAAGATTCTTTCTAATTTTAAAGTCTATGATTCATTCCACACACTAAGTAAATAAATATTGAACATCAGCCACACAAAGGTATAGGGAGAGGGCTACGGCCTAGTGTTAGAATGCTTGGACTTTACCCAGCTCTGTCATGAGTTTCCCTGAGGCCTCAGGGCAAATCACGTCTCTTCGATCTCTAGACCTCAACTCTTCACCTAACGAGTGAGGAAACTGAAGCATCTCCTTCAAGTTAAGTGTTATGATTCTGAGTGCTAAGGTGTCTAGAGCTTGATTCTCAGGGGACTGCTGAGGAAAGACTTCCAGGAAAGGGGCCAGTTAAGTGGAAATCATCCTGGGCCAAGTCTCGTTAGAGATGAAGGAACCAAGTAGAGGAATGAGGGACATGGAGAAGAGGGAACCTCACCTCATCCACTAAACTAGGAGTTGGGTTAGATTAAGGATAAAAGATAAGTTTTGTTTTAAGTGCCAATTCCAACAATTACTGCCTTTCTAAGGAGGGTTCCAAGCATCCCAATCACGCAACAGTGTTATAATTGACTAGGAACGTCTGCCATGATCAAGGAAAGGGAGAAGGCTGGCCTCCGGCTCGTGTTTGCTGTCCTTTGACGAGAAGAGCCCCATGAGTTCTCTGGGTTTAAAATCCTAATGTGCTCCTGAACCCTTGAGAGGCTGTAGTGTCTGCAATGTGCTGTGTCTGGGTTTAGCAGAGAACCCCACCCCAGCCCCTAACCAGACCAGAGTCTCTGCAGAAGAGGAGCCAAGGGAAGCCCTCCTCCCAAGGAGGCTGCCCCTCGAGGTCTCCATGCTTCATGGTACCAGAGGAGTCCACAGTCTGCAGATTAGGCTGACACTCAGCCACACTCCCAAGAGCAGTGGCATTAGCTGATAGAGGAGCTAGGATGGTATAGAGAGAGGACACTAACACCAATCGAACCCTTACTATGCGACAGGCAGAGTCACGGCTATCCTACATAGCTGCTTTCTGTGCCTTGGAAGAAGGCACCCCTTCCTCTGGGTGGGGGTAGCCCCATGCCTGGCTGCAGAGCTTGGCAAGTAAAGGCTGGATCTGGGCCACTGCTGGTTGCCTCAGGGCACAACCTGAACAGTAGTACACGGCAGCCTTGGTGCCAAGCCCTGTACAGCAATGGGTTAGACATGGTCCTTGCCCTTCAGGCAAGGAGGAATAGAAAATTACAGTATACTGTGATGAAGAATAGAGGTATAACGAAAGCACCCACCAGGAAATGTTCAGTATTATCTGAAGGGTCAGGAAAGTGGGGATGAGGGGCACAGCAGGCTTTGGGGAACCCGGATCTTAGATGATTGGTGTTTCAGGTGGACAAGGAAAACAACTTGAGCTCAAGCTGGGAGACCTCCATATGCAAAGGTACAAAGATATGAGACAGCGTGGGGATTTTCGAGTGGCTCCCATCCAGGGCACATGAGGATGAGATCAGACATGATACGCACAGATGGACACGCACGATCCAGAAGTCCGGCATTTGTCCTTCAACCAACAGGGGAAGAAGGACCAAGTGACTGTCAGGGACGTTGTTCAGGAAGCTACTGAAACTCCACAGACGAGAGATGTTTAGGAGGTGGCATCAGTGAGGCCAGGTGTTGGATTTAACGTGGGGCTAACGGAAGATGGGGACTCTAGGGTGTCACCCATAGTCTCTGGCTGAGGGGAATAAAAAAGATGGCAGTGTCACTATTACTTAGTGGGTACAGGCTTCCAGTTTGGAAAATACGAAAAAGTTCTAGGTGGTGGTGATGGTGGCACAACAATGCAAATGTATTAATGCCATGAACTATACACTTAAAAATGGTTAAAACAGTAAATTGTATGTTACATATGTTATATGTACATTATGTCATGTAAATGTTATGTTATGTCTATTTATGTACAATTTTTTACATGGGGAAAAAGGGGTGGCAGTGCTATTCAGAGGAAGCAGTACAGAGAGGGAGGTGACGAATCACAGCTCAGAAGCCTCAGCTATGAATTCCTTTTCCTAGTCTCCCAACAAGCCTCGATGCTTCTTACTCCGGATTTTTCTCTACACTTTCATATACATCCATCTACCATGCTTCTAGCACAGACTCACGTTTGCACGTCAGGCTGCTCTGGAATGTGAGCTCCTTGAGGGCAGAAGCTGTCTGCATTTCCTATCCTGGGTGTGCACCTCCACCTTTGACTGTGCTTGAAAGGGAGGATGGGACTGGGGGGAGAGGGGGAGTTGGTTCACAGGAAGCGGCGAGAGTTCGGCCAGTGGCTTTTAGTCCAGTTATGAAATAACAGAATATGCCATCATCTGCTGGCAGGAATTCAGTGTGAGGCTTAAAAAAGACTTGGAATTATCGAAAAAGGAAATGGGCACAAAAGCAGATCAAAGGAAAGAGAAAGGATTGTCCCAGGGTGACACAGCTCAGGCTGCGATTGCATCAGTATAATTAGTAGTGTGATTTCCTCCAGCTGTGTGTGGCTAGCAGCAGAAAGCGGAATAGCTGGAGGGATCCAGCCTTGGGGTTTTGCTAGGTAGGTGAGTGGGAAGTACAAAAAAAGCAGAGAACCGGAGGTGCCGGTGAGACAGTGGTTCATGTGTTTGACTTGAGACGCTGTCTGGGTCGGGAGGGAGTGAGGTTGGAGTGGAAGTGGCAGAGGGAGGCAGAGGGCAGGATGGTGTCAAGGAGCATATCTGGTAGGGATGAAGGGTTTGTGGGTGTGAATGAGCGAGAGATCTAGAAGAATGAAAGATCGAGCTGGAAAATAGGATATTTGAGGTTAGGGCTTTGGAGGTGATATGGTCCCAGGTGACGATGAGGACTGGAGTTGGTGCTTCCGAGTAGGTGGCTGAAGGGAAATGAAAATGAAGGACGATGATGCTGAGCAGGTCAAGGAACTGTCAGGCCAAGGAGCTGATGGGGCGCCCTCCTTGTGGGGCTGAGAACAGGGGTACAGTCTTGCACGGAGCAGCCAAAGCTTTCTGCTGCCCTCTCTGCCCCTCCGTAGCAGACGGCAGCTCCCTGCAGTTAGGGGTAGAAATGGCAAGGAGAAAACGGATAAGGAGTAAGGGTGCCACTTGGTAGAGGGCCCTGTGGCTCCAGGGACTCGTGTGATCTCAGAGGCCAAGGACTGGTTCAGCCTCGCCGCTGCCTGCGGCCCCCTGTGCTCAGACACAGACCTGGTGAACTTTTATCATTGATATTCAGTGTTTCTTGGGGTACCTTTGAACACTGTGGACTGAATAATAGAGATAAAACTGGAATAAACTAGCTTCAGTCTGCTCCAGAACAGAATAGTCTGACTTTGTGGTTGCTGAAATAAAGCCAGTTCTCCAAACTGACTCCACACTTTGTTCCTGAGCTTCAAACAATCTGTTTAAAACCCTGAGACTTGAAATGTAGGTTTAAGGCCAGTGACTCACTCTATTCACAGTACAATTTTCATGACTTAAAAAGTCTCATTTTCAGAATGTTTGATATTGAAAACATTCAGTCCTCAGTTAAAACGAATCATATTTTACTTTGATCAGTGGAAAGGGTCATCTGACTCTCTCTTAGAAACACAGAAATAATAACAACAGTCAAGAAATGCCCATCTGGTTTCCAACATGCTCCGAAGAGGGTAAGACCCTCCTATCAAAAGTCCTTGCTTTAGGCAGCGGAAGCGGGTGCAAAGGTGGGAGAGCAATGGAATCAGTAGGACCTGAGGAGTAAAGGAGAAGGGGAAGGTCTCCAAACAACTCCCCGACTTCTGGTTTGGAGGACTGAGGGCTGTGGATCTTTGAACGTGGCAAGGGACTCGAGATTGGGATCGAAGAGAGTGAGGGGTTCACTTGTTGCCTTTCTTGACTGCGGTGGTCTGAGCAAGCAAGTTGGATCGAGGGAGGGACTAGGCCTGCAAATGCGGATTCAGGAGTCTTAGGCGAATAGATGGTAGTTGCAGCCAGAACGTGAACAAGATTGCCCAGGGCCGGGAGACTGGGGAGGGCAGAGCAGAGGGCTGCGTGGGCCCCGGGCACACCCACGAGGCACCGAGCAGGGTGGGGACTCTACATGCACTGTATTCCTCCTTCTGCTGTTTGTCCGTCTGTCAGGACTGCCTGGCTGGCATAACCAAGACAGGCCCAAGGTGGCACAAGCCTCTGGCCTTACCGCCTAACCCTCAGTTCTAAGACATCCTCTCATGAGTTTGTTCAGGTCCTCACTTCATAACCCACTACTCTGAGGGTTCCAATGTGCGTCCCTCCTGGGCCTCAGTGCCTGCCCACCTCTGGCCACTTTACCAGGTACCCACACCTTAGCATCTTAATAGCACACTGTACAGCACTGCACGACTTATAAAATAGTTTTCAAATACTTGATGTTCCTTTTAAAAATCATTCCTTATGCCAGTCCTGTGAGTTAGGAATCTTTATCCCCATTTTATGGATAAAAAGACTCAAAGAGGATATCTGCCTAAGGCCACGCAGCTGTGGGTGATAGATGTCAGTCTCAAAGTCAGGTCCTCTGATGCCAGATCCCACATCTGACACCTGCACACAGCCCCACTTTCCACACCAAATGTACACAATTAATTAGACTGAAGGCACTGACTTTATTTAAGCGGTGAACTGTCAGGGGACTGTCTGTTCCCTGACCGTCTGTCTCAGTGGGCAGAGATGATGTGAAAACCGGGTCAGGATGCCACTTCTCAGTAAGTATAGTGGAAAGATCATGAGCTCCCAACTGCATGAAGGTCAAAAACAGGCAGAACCCAACAAAATCTCAGAGAAAACCCAGCACCGATTAGTGTAAAATTCCGGATGGTGGTTCCTCGGGGGGCGACCAGGGAGGTGCGCGTCAAGCTTCAACAAAACTGACAACCTTCTAACTCTCAGGCGGGGGGTTCCTGGGCTGCGCAAGTCCTTAAACCCACCGGTGTGGATTATGTGTTTGTTCACAAAGTCACAGCACAGAGACCACTATACTGCTGCCTAAGAGACGAAACGTTGTTTGGAAGTGGACGAGGGCAAAGAGAGACGAGAAAAAGAGGGCGAGAGTCCGGGGGCCTGGAAAGAAACTCGGTGGGGAGGGAAGGAGAGCAGAGGCTACGCTCTGCAGCCTGGTTCTGGAACCGGACAGGCAAGCACCTAACTCCCCACTCATCTCTGAGGAGGCCGGTGGGCAGATCTGGGCGAAGACGAGCCGGCGCAGATCTCACCCGAGAAACAGGAACAAAGCAGGTACGTCCCAGGGTCGTCACAGGGATTAAGTGAGGAGCTCCGTGGGGGGAGGAAGGAACTCCCTCCGCAGGCTTAGGTTCTCCGGCTGGTGTGATGGCCGAGCTGAGCTGAGGCAGATTAACAGGAGAAAGTAACTCAGATTAATTAGACACGTATTAATTACGTACGGGAGCCGCGCAGACTCGGAGAGGCAGAGAGCCCGCACTCACGGCAGGGGCAGGGGCAGACGCGGGACACGAGGTGCGCATGCGTCCTGACCTGAGACTTAGGCGAGGCGAGGCCTGGCGGGAGGAAGGCCATTTGCAGGCGACCAGAAGAGCACGTGCTCGGTAGTCCCAAGTTCGCCCTGCCCTACAGGTGGGCCATAAAGAGTGGTGTCTGCTGATAACTCTCACTGCGGGCAAGGCCACGAACTTAAATTCTTTGAGGGAGAGATCCGAGTTTGTCACGAGCCCGCAGGCTGTCAGTGGCCGTCACCTCCAAGCCACCCGCATGCCAAAGTGGCCCGTCCTGGGGAGGTCCGCTCTGGACCCCGCCCTGTGGGACCCTCCGCGGAGGTGCCCGCGACCACCTAATTCACGCCCGTGCTTTCCTGTCCTCCCACAGCCCTCCCTCCCGCCCTGCACGCCCACTCCTTCCTGCACGCAGCCCAGCTGGACTCAGCCCAGTCGCTCTGTTCCCCTTGGACTTATTTATAACCGGGGCCGCCCAGGAGCGGCCTGAAACGGAGGCCTGCTGCCCTCAGGTTCGGGCCGCCGGGCTGGCGAGTGGCCACGGTCTGGGCCGGTATAAATAGTTCCCGCTGGAGCCGCCCCTTTGCTGAGAGAGAAATGCTGTGCTGCCCACGCTTCCTGCTAATGCCGCAGGAGTTGCCAGCCCGGCCGGCCGGCGTTTGCTGTCTGCCGGCTGACGGGAAAGGCTTCCTCAACCTGTGGCCCACACCTCCTCCTTCTGAAGTGCTGCCTGTGTTCAGATCCCTGATGGACGAGGTTTGCGTTCCTTTGCGTGCCGCAGGGTGAGCTGGCTGCTGCTTCCTACCTCACCACTACACATCCCAACTTCCGGGAACCTCTGCTGTTTACTCCAGGGACATCTGATAACTGAAAACTTTTCACAGCTCCTAATAGTATCATGCTATATTATAATAAGTTTTCCTAATATTGTCATTTCTCTTGAGCCTCATTATTTCACGGGTTGTTTCTCCCTGGTCATAAATGAGTACTAATTCAGATTTCCAACATTTCTCATTATTCCTCAATTTCCTTCCAAACCCTTCAAAATAAAACCCCCACCCCGACCCCTTGAAGCTCATGAGACATTGAGATCACATTTAAGCACAGGAATCAGCTAATTCCTGTTTTTTGAAAGATTGCTCTGTGGAGTAAGTACCTAAATTGATAGAGGGTAATATTGGCAACCGTTTTAAAAAGTGGATATAAGTAATGCATAAAGCACTCAAATAAGTATTTGCTAAATAAAGTACAATGTTGAACATGGCAGTTTGGGAACATCCTGATTTTTTCTTTTTAAGTGAAAACCTGTTTGACAACCTAGATTTCTTATACTTTCTTTTTTCCCCCAGCTTTTTTGAGGTATAATTAACAAAGAAAATTGTTCAATGCAATGATTTAATATACCTATACATCGTGAAAGGATTACCACAATTAAGTTAATTGACACACCCATCACCTCACACTGTTACCTCTTGTGTGTGTATGGTAAGACCATTTATCTACTTTCCTAGAAAATTTTCAGTATTATGTGAAAAATAAACAAACAGAGTTACTTTGACATGGAATCTGAGCTGCCGTCCCTTGCTCGTCTTGCTTCTCCAACATTTGGGGTGTTCAAACTGGGCAAAAAGACCTGTGGACTGGGCCCAAGCAACGCTGTGTTCCAAACACTCTGCGAAGCTAACGGGAATGCAGACGTCTGACTCCCGGACTAAACATTAAAGACTTTCTTTAGAATTAGCACCACCATGTGTAACTAGAAAATAACTTAGTTTATTTACACCTGTAGAAATTCCACCCGTGATTTGTTAACAGCAGTAAGAATTTCTTCCTTCTCTTCATGTAATCAACCCCCTTCCCTTCCTCATAAAAACTCCTTGCCTTTGCCCCCCGCCCCGATCAGAACACTATTTAGGTTTCTGCCTGAATCCATGTTTCCCAAATAGCTATTCTTTTGGATCTCAAATAAATGCGTGTTGCTTCTCACTTTGGCCTTTTTTTAGGCTACCATATACAATACAGTATTGTAAACTGTTGGCACCATGCTGTACATTAGATCCCAGAACTTACTCATTTACAACTGAAAGTCTGGAACCTTTGGCCAGCATCTCCCCGTTCCCCCCACCTTCTGGCAGCCACCATTGTATAAGTTTGACTTTTCCTTTCTCTTCTCTTTTTTTTTTTAGATCCACATGTGATTGAGATCATACAGTATATGTCTTTCTTTGTTTGGCTTATTTCTCTTAGAATAATGTCTCCAGGTCCATTCATACTATTGCCAATGGCCAGACTTCCTTCTTTTTTATGTGTGTGTGTATGTGTTTGTCACATTTTAAAAATCTATTTATCCATCCACTGGATTCTCAGGTTGTTTTCTTAGTTTGGCTATTAGGAATAATGTTGTCATGAACATGGGAGTGTAGATAATCTCTTCGAGACACTGATTTTTTTCCTTTGGATGTATATCCAGAAATGGGATTGCTGGATCATGTGGCAGGTCCACATGCAAAAGAATGAAACTGGACGTTCCTATTCCAGGGGGAATTATACCTTTATACCTCTCGCAAAAATTAATTTGAAGTGAATTAAAGACTTAAATGTAAGACCAGAAACTATAAAACTCCTAGAGGAAAATGGGAGAAGCTCCTTGACATTGGTCTTGGCCATGCTTTTTTTGGATATACCAGAAGCACTGTCAACAAAAGTAAAAATAAACAAGTGGGACTACATCAAACTAAAGAGCTTCTGCACAGCAGAAGAAACAATCGACAAAATGAATAGGCAACCTATGGAATGGGAGAAAATTTACAAACCATATATATGAAACCATACCTAAAATATGTAAGGAACTCATACAACTCAACAGCAAAAAAAAAAATCTTGTTTTAAAATGAACAAAGAACCTGAATAGACATCTTTCCAAAGAAGACATAAAAATGGCCAACCAGTAAATGAAAAGGTGTTCAACATCACTAATTATCAGGGAAATGCAAATCAAAACCACACCAAGATATCATCTCACACCTGTTAGGAAGATGATTTTCAAAAAGACAACAGAAAACAAGTGTTGGCCAGGACATGGAGAGAAGGGAGCACTTGCTCACTGTGGATGGGAATGTGCTGCATAGCTGCCATGGAAAACGGTACAGATTCCTCAAACAACTAAAAATAGCCCTGCCCTTTCTTTCACTGAAGAACTTTTCTGAGTTTGTGTGTATGTGTATTTATTTATACATAAAACCTTCTTCAGTTAGGTCATAATTTTCACTTCTCCTTCACTTGAACATTAACCTTTAAGATTCAGTACTTGATTTTTTAGTTGTATGTTATCCAGGGGTGTCCAACCTGCGGCCAACAGGCTGTATGTGGCCCAGGATGGCTATGAATGCGGCCTAACACAAAATCATAAATTTACTTAAAACATTATGAGATTTTTTTTAATGATTAAATGTCACAACGTATTTAATATGTGGCCCAAGACAAACTCTTCTTCCTCCAGCATGGCCCAGAGACTCCAAAATGTTGGATACCCCTGGAACTATGTTGATAAATATCTATGCTTTGCTATAGCTATTCCCTTAGGGCAATGTTGTCTGAATTTGGGTCACTTCTAGGACTTATTTGTGACCCTTGTGATTTCTCAATGGTCATAGAAACAGTGTTTATGTATCTGTGACCACCAATGGCTTTAAACAAAGAGAAACACATTGCTTTAACATTCCCCCCCAAGAATCACCTAGTCCAAAGGCATATAACCCAGTTTATGAATAGGTTTGTTGTTCTGTTTTTCAGATGTTACTCCATAACTATTATCTTATATAGATATAAGATATCTATATTTATGGTTTGCACTGTGCTAATGGACACTGAAGGAATTTGTGAGCATTCAGGTGGGAGATCCAGGGAAGAGGTGAGTGCTGATCCATGAGGAACACCCTGCCTGTGAGGACAGGCAGCAGGAAGTTGGGTGGGGCGGCGGGGAGGGCACGGCTGGTGCTGCCTCAGTAGAATGCACAGAATTGTTGCAGAGCATCCAAAACTACTAGCATCGAGAGACTAGACAAGTTCCTGAGCACTCTGAGAGCCTTTCCTTTTACTGATTCAGGGACTGTTGTAAAAGAGGTTTACTCAAAAAACGAGCTAAGACTCTCAGGAGAGCTGCTGCATGTTTCGAGGTCATGGGAACTGGGCTTCAGGTGAGGACAGGAGAGAAGAGGACAGGCCAGGGAAAATGCCATCCCTGCCCATGAGATGGGCAGGCAGGTGTTACATGGAGATAAGCTAGAAGCCGTGATAGAGCTAGAGCCAGGTTTCCGAAGGAAGTCACTGCACAGGACGTCCTACAGCAGCTGGGCAGGCAAGCCTGCAGGGAAGGCGATATGGGGGGACTTGCCCCCACTGAATCAATGGAGAAAAATAGGCAAGATGGTCCTGGCAAGACAAGCTGTCACTGGCAAAGACAATAGGCAGAACTATATGTGGCCAGTCCAAAGAATGGTGAACCCAGCAGTGTAATACTGAAACACAGTGGGAAGTGAGGCCAAATTACTGAGGACCTAGAATTCAGAAGGAAGGAAATTGGTTTCTTAGATTTATATGCTTCTGAACTGGAATCATTGACAAATGCAGGGCCCAGACTTTCCGAGGTGTGAGATCAGGGACACGTACCTACTCATATTGTCAGTAAAAACATTTACTCTAAGAGGATGTGCAACGTTTTGCATACTCTGCTTTGCTGAAAATAGATCAAGAGAAAACTGAACTAAAAATAAATCCCCCTCTAAGTTAATCTTTTTGAAGAGACTAAGCTGTTCAGTTTCCCAGAGGAGGCAAGGAGAGCTAAGGTGGAAAGATGTGCTGGGGGTCTGTTCATACACTCCCCCAACACCCTTCAGTCATCTCAGAGCTATTTGGTGTTACACAAGATGACTTTGAGGGACTTATATGCTTTAAGCTGTTTTTAAAGGGACACCCTGGATTTCAGCGTCAGCCCTCCCCATTGACGGAGGAGGCAGCCCTTAGACACAGTTCTGCGAGGAAGGGCCCTGTGACCCCTGCCAAGTCCTCTCTTTTCTTGAAAGCCAGCAGCTCCCCTGGAGTCAGCACAAAGCAGAGGAAGTGATCAAAATGTGGAAGTTCACACTGGGATTTCCTTGGATAGGATTAGGAGGTTGTTGAAAGCCCAGATACCACACACTAAACTTAGTGTTTCAGGAACCCTCGAGATAAAGTAGGAACACAGTGTGCGGGCTCTGAGTATTCACATGAAGACAGGGCCACTGTGATTCCTCTTGCCCCCTCTGACTTCCCACACAGGACCCTCCTGGGGGAAAGCAGGAGAAAAGGCTCATCAGTTTCCTGAAGTTTCCTGGGGCAGGTCTACTCCCACCCCTACCACCAACACTACCCGGCAACCACCTGCCCCATCCTCACAGAGGGGCTGCCTGCCCTGCCTGTCCCTGCCACCTTGCCTCCCACCTGGCAGGGGGACCCTACAAAGGAAGGGGAGCCTGAATGATCGTTGTAAACTTGGTAAGTAACAAAGAAAGACCATTGCCCACCTCCACACCTGTATTTTAATGAAAATGCCACCTATCACAGAGAACAGTTTTCCTGGTAAGGGATCACGTAAAAGTACACACAACAGCACTATATAAACCACAATGGAAATAATATAAAGAGAAAAATCACCTATAATCCAGTCACTCTAACAAGCGAAATATTTTTATTTATCTTTACTCCCTGCTAGCCCCCACCCAAATATACTTTACACTTACATTTTACAGAAGTCTAATCGCAGGGTATATGCAATTTCATATTCTTTTCCCCTTGTCTTTGCAGAGGATTATAAACCTTTCCCTGTGGTTGCTGCTTAACCCAACAGAGTGTGTTGCTTATAGAGTGAACACACTAGGCCTAGAACATACAGGGCTCACTGACCACCCACCCCTCCTCCCTTCTACCACTAAAGTTCTTGCACAATTCTCTCTAACATGACTCCTCTTCCAGTAGAAATGTCTTTTCAGCCCAATATGACCACCAGATTTATAGGAGTCATAAAAAGTTTAATGATTAAACTGAATTCATTTGGAGCTGGGGAAATACTCAAAAAACATTTTTCTGTTGTGCATAAAACATCGAATGGATATGAAACCTGGACTGTTCCTCTTTTCCTAAAGCCAAGAGCATATATTGCAAGTCCTGGTTTTACCCTGATCAGGCTCTTGTATGGGCAACTTCCCCCACTCCCTCAATTCCTTTGATTTACATGCCGGAGACATGGGAAGAGACCCAGTACCAGACCAGACAGGGCAGAGGCTGCTCCAGTCTGAACAAACCATTGAGATAGAGTAACTTCCAACATCCCTGTGAGTCCCCATCTCACTTCTGCCTTGAGCTACACATAGACACAGTAACCAGTTTCCACTGCCTTCCCATAGCAGGGATGTGCTCTCTTGTGGAAAGCTATCTTTGTCCTCACAGGAAGTTCATGAGCATTTCAGATAAGCTGATGTTCTGGGATCCCTGGAAGCATGCCCCGCCCCCACCTGCCCCACAGTGCTCCTAGGGCTCATCATTTCCTTGCTGCACTTTCTCATTCTGATCAGCTCCTTTCCCAGACTGTAATAGAGATGCTAGGACAGCCATCTAGACCCAGGCCAATTTCCTCAACCCAGCATGGAATGCCGCCAAAGGCTCCTAACTTAAATTTCCATCCAAAACACATATAAATCTATTTATACGCAGCCTCCTTTGGCAATAAGAGTCCAGAAGTAAGCCAATTTAGGATCTCCCACATCTACTCTTTAAATAACAAGAACCTCCTAGAAGGGCTTGTGTGTGTGTGTGTACATGTATACCTATATGCAGGCATATTTTTTGCTGGCCTTGGATGGCCTCCAGTCTTCTTTAGTCCTTGAGCCACCAACAGGATGAGTGGGATCAGAGAAGGCTGATTTGGATGGATGGCATGGCTCTAAGAAATGAGTGCTGGGTTATAATCTATAACAATGTTAAGCCCCTAATAGGTCTACTGAGCCCTGTATTTTCCTATTCCTTGTAATTTGTCTTTTTCAATCTATTTAGAGACTGTAGCCTTATAAATTTTCATTTTAAAACATTCTCTCAAAAGTATGTTCTTATTCTGCTGCAAAACAAAGCCAGTTTTTGTCTTCCTGAGAAAGGAGTGGACGAAAGAAGGAAGGAAGAAAAGACACATAAGACCTTGGGTTCTAGATCATAAGGCTTTGCCGGTCTTGCAAAACATACAATTGGTATACTCACAAACAAGCAGTCCATTTAGGTAAAAAGTTAGCTTGGGAGGTAAAATGATGCTTCACTGGGTTAGTTAGAGTAGCCAGTATTTTGTACTGTCTACTAAAATGTTGTCCTAATGTCTGAGCTTCAAGAGCTGCTGAAAATGATTGACAGCCTCCAGAGCCCCCAAGACCCCACGCAGGTGTCCCAGGCACTCCTCCACAGGGAGGTTATGTTTCTGCAGTTGGACGCTGGGCGAGGCACCTCATCCGGCAGGGGCTGGAGCGCTAATCCCATCTAGTAGATTCTGCCAGGCAGGTGTTTCTGCGTGACTGTGGAGGGAGGTCACCAAGCCAGACTGGATCATGAGCTTAAAACAGTCAGGGGCACACCTGATCCAGAGCAGTGGGGCTGCTAAACATGTTCCGCCACGAGGCTGTAGGTGTGGAATGTGTTCTTGCTGGGCACTGATAGTCCTGATTTTCTTAAATGTGATTTTAGTACAGTTAGTTTGCATGACAATTGCTGTTTTCAATATTCAGGTTGTTTTATTGGGAATGATATTTTTTATACTTCGGAAGATGATTCTTTCCAAGAGTTTTGTTTATTGTTTTCAGCCCTTAATTACCTTTGAAAAAAACAGTTTTCACTGCACTTCTGAAGCCAGGAATTGGCTATCAGAATTGAATTTACAAATGAATAAATTTACCTCTGGACTTGTAGGTACTAAGTACTCTGCATACAATGAGAATGTGTACTTGGTTAATTAATTGTGACTGATGAAAAAATTAGTTGGATTAAGAGTCACTAGGTTTCTAGTATAAATAATATGTTTTGTATAAAAAGGAAAGAGGTAAGTCCTAAGGGTTTCTCCTTATTCTTAAAATGCCAAAATTAATTAACTTCCTTTGATTAGTTGTCTGTGTGAGTATTCAGCCAATGAGTAGGACCTCAGAGGGCAGTGGGCACTCCTACCTGCAGGTTACATTGCTGCCCACCATTAGTGTGGGTGTCCATAGAGAATGGAAACGTGAGTGTACCAAACTCTATTTTCTCTTTCAACTCTGCATTTTCTTTGCTGTGAGCATCAGGGGCACTGTGGATTTAGCATGTAGATTTAGCAGGACAGGCAAATCAGGCTAATTTGTTCTCTTTTTATTGACAAACATCTTTCTGAGTGCTAGCTCAGTCTAATTGTCAGGGTGGTCGTTAGCCCAAGTCAGGATTTGCAAGGAGTTTACATAGAGTGAAGAAATAGGTCCATACTCCAGAAGTGCTTTGGGGAGCTCAGCTTTGTGGGGTTCAGCTTGCTACTGTTCTCCCAGGGGAACCGGTTTTTGGCGGAGTTGCTCTGTGGGCCTTTCTTTGTCCTGGCTCACTCAGTCTGCAGGAATGGAGGGCACTGTGTCCCTGTGTCTGGTTTCTCTACATTCAGTGTATTTTTTAGAGGACCTCATAGGAAACCACTCTGGATGGTGTATCTCCATGAGGCCATTCATTGCATTTCTTCCAACCTATTTTCTTCTGAGCTCTTCAGGGGTGTGTGTGTGTGTGTGTGTGTGTGTGTGTGTGTGTGTGTGTGTGTTTGGAATCACAAAGCTAGTACATGGCAGACCAGAATTAGAGCCTAGGTGCATCTGACTCCAACACCTGAGAGATGGGTGGATGCCAGGCAGCAGTGCAGATTGAAAAGGCGACTCCGAAGAGAAGTCTCCTACTAACCCTGTGTAGCTGGAATCCAAGAAGAACTTCTGGGCTATAGTCCTATTTCTTTGCTCTACGTAAATTCCTCGCAAATTCTGACTTGGAGTTTCAGGGCCCAGAGGCCGGAGAAAAAGAGAAGCTGAATGGTAAATGCAACCCCTCCTGCTGGTTTTATTTAGTGCTGAACCTGCAAACAGGGAAAAATCCTTAGATAATCAAAAGAGACAGGAAGCTTGTGAAGTTCCCTCACCCTTCCCAGAGCTCACCAACTCTGAGCAAGTATGACTGTTTACCCCAGGGAACTTCTTGCTTATGTAAACGGAAGGCATCTCCAGAGTTTGAAAAGAAGGAACTGAACTCTTGCCTAGAATGAGAGCAGCTTCTATAGACTGGGGGGAGGCAGGCAAGGATGTAGCTCATGGACCATAGGACAGTGGCCCTATAGAGTCACCTATTATCTGGCTTCTGCTTCTCTGTGGCATAGACCGGCTCGCGTTACAGGGTAGATGCATGTTTCTAGGCATAGAAGTCTCACTCTGCTCCTGTTAAGTTGCCCTCGACTCAGCTCTGGCGAAGACCTGAGGGAAATTTCTGCTGTCTTCTGATGGCGTTGGAATCACACTGCCTGAGGCCTATCGTTCACCTCTGGGCACGCCCCCCAACCCGCAGGATTTACTTACTAGCCCATGTAAGAAATGCCTGAGGATTGAGTTTATCTTTAATTTCAGGTGAATTAATCATTTGGGTGGAAGGTAAATGCTTGGGTGGCACAGTGGTGCTCATCAGTCTCATCTGTTTAAGTCAGGGGCTGGTAAACTACTGCCATAGGCCCCTGCCTGATTCTGCATGGCCTGTGGGCTAAGGATGGCTTTTACATGTGTGAGTGGTAGGGAGGAATGAGGCAAGAAAAGAATTCTGTAGAATTCAGCTTTCAGTATCTGTAAATGAGGTTTTGAGGGAACACAGCCTTGGCCATGCATTTAGGGATTTTCTCTGGCTGCTTCCACCACGAAGCTGAATAGTTGCGGCGGAGACCCTATGATCCACAAAGCTGCAAATATTCACTATCTGACCCTTTAAGAAAAAGTGTTCCGTCTTCCAATTTAAAGGATTGAATCCCTTTGCAGTTCAGGAATGGAAGGAGGCAAGAATAAAAAACCCTCAGAGGAACGCTATAGAACAGAATAAAACCTGCGGCATGAAACATGCCCTAATGCTGATGTTTAGCGGGACCACCGTGAAAAGGGGAAACTTAAGAAAATACAACTTCTGTCAGTGAGCCTGATTTAGGAGTGTATCGAGAGATTGCTACAGAAAGCAACACGAACTCCTCAGTTCTTGAATTTTGGTTGGTTTTCTCCTCGTTTCTTAATTTGTTGTTATAAGCATCTGGTTTTAGTGTCTCTGAACATGCAGATATTAAAGTGTGCCTCAGGGTTACCTGGGGATTCCTGGAAGATACAGAGAAAGCCTCTCATGAGCTGGGCCTAGTTCATGGCCGTGGTCTTGGTCTCCAGTGTCTGGACTTCCCAAGGCCACATTGCTGGTGTTTTTGTCTTTGCTTTGGTTTGTTATTGATGTCCTCGCATCCAGGAAAGACTCGAGCATGTGCCCTCCGAGTTCCCTGGTTTGCACCAGCTTCCTATGCATAGTTCTCTCACTCACAAGATGATTGGTGTTCTAGGAAACCCTGGACTGCTTTTGACTGTTTATGGACAACTGGCACATGGCAGAATGGTTTGGAGAATTTGATGCATCTACTCTGGTATTTTAGTGGGCATCTGGGGTGGCCTGACTTTATCAGGGGCTGGCAGGTGACAGGTGCCGCACTGGCACAAGCAACAAGCTGGCCTGGCCTGCCGATGGGTTTCCCTGTGTCTTGCATGTGGCTGGCAGCTGCCCTGATTATACACAGCCCCACGGAGGCACAGGCCAGGCTTTCCCCTTTGAGGCTGAGGAAGCTATCACAGGGGCTGGTGAGCCCTTTTCAGTGTTTCTGAATGTAACAAAAAAGACGTATTTGCCCCAAAACTTTGCAGATAAGGAAGATGTCAAGCTCCTCCCTGTTTTTAACGGGAAGCACTGGAGCTGTGTGAATGGGGCAGGAGGAGCTGTCTTGGCTGAGCCCCCACACGTGCTGATTCTGTGGGAGTCACTCTTTCTACAGTTGAGGAGACAGAGATTCAGAGAAGTTGTATAACTTGCCCAGGGTCCCAGAGTTTGTTGTAGAAGAATTTAAATGTATACAATTCATCTCACTCCAGAGCCCTGTTACTTCCTTTATATCGTGTTTCTTCATCTTTTCCTGCAGCTCAGGGCTTGGGCTAGAGGCTGACGTGGCTTTGAGTTAAAAATGAGAAAATGCTTAATGATATAGAAAAGTCTTTCAAAATATGGGGCCCGCGCAGAAGGAGGAAATAGAAAAGGATCTAGTGCTAAAAATGTGGGGTACCATCTTAAAACCCTGAGCTCCCTGGCAGGGTGGCTCAGTTGGTTGGAGCATCGTCCCATACAGTAAAAGTTTGTAGGTTCGACCCCAGGTCGGGGCATGTGGCTAGACTGTGGGTTTGATCCTCAGTCAGGGCACATACAGGAGGCACCCAGTCAATGTCTCTCTCTCACATCGATGTTTCTCTCTCTCTATCTCTCTCTCTCTTTCCCTTCCTCCCTCCCACCCTTTCTCTCTCTAAAATCAATAAAAACATTTCCTTGGGTGAGGATTTAAAAAACAAACCTGAGGTAAGAGGGGCAGGCAAGGGCTGTGTGGAGGTGGGCAAAGGGAGGAACATGGAGGCATTTGTAATAGTGTCAACAATAAAAATAAGTCTTTTAAAAACTTTTTTATATAGCATTACATAGTACTGCTCCCTAATAAACAGTTCTATAGTTCGAGGGGACTTGGTGCCTGTGAAGGACGGTGACCTGACTGAGGAGTCAGGGACGTGAGGAAAAGGACAGCCGGTGATGCTCCTGGTGGTAGTGCCTGTAATTTGACTCTGGTCTCTCCAGAGGGTGTAGCATAGTCTGTGATTCTGTAGCCTGGAGTAGCAGTCACATTAATGTCTGAGCTATACTGATATTTTTAAAAGAGTCTCCAAGAATCCACAAAGCAATGGACCTAATGTGTGTGCAGAGCTGTGTCTGGGGCTATAGACGTGCCAGGAACTGTGTCGCATCAGCACTGGGTAGTTACAAAGTGCCGCACACACTTGCTGGGGTAAGAGAGCGTGTCAGCATCCTGTGTTCTTTTATGTGATGATCAGTCAGGTGTGGCCACAAGAGGAGACACAGGAGAGACTCAAGGAAACAGTTTATTATACTCTCAAGTCCTAGAAACAGGCTCCACGGGCTTCACGGGAAAGCACTGGCGTCAGTCAGGAGCAGGGAGAGTGCTAAGGCCTGGATAGGCAGGCAAGGCAAGGTGGACAGGTTGAAGTTGGCAAATTCCAATAATTTCAGGGGGCTTTGCTCTGTAGGAGTGGTCTCTGGTTGCCTGCTGACTAATCGTGGGCTGATGGAGGCAGAGGAATGCTGACCCCTGCGGCTGTGTGGGCAGAGAGAGGAGGCGGGCTCTGGCTGGTTAGTTTGCCTCTCTGACTCAGCCACCAGCCGAGTCCTGTGCTAGCTGTAGAGGGGCAGCCTCTCCCCAGCCAGAAAGATTCTTTTAAGATGTCAAAACTCATAATAAACTAAATAAATTTTAAGGTATAAACAACACAAAGATTGACCAAGTATGATGTTAACAAAGCTAGGCCCAGAGGCTGAGAGAGAGAAATAATTTCATGGACTGGAGAGAGAAGAGCTGGAGTGATGTGAAAGGAGCCAGCCAGGGCAAGTTTGTGCGGGATGCTACACGGGATTTGGGCTGAAAAGGTTTGCTTTAAAATATTCTGCCTTTTGGTCCCATTGTTTTCAGTAAATATATACAACCTCTGAATGCCATCAGAGAAATGTGCATGTACAGAGCGCCTTGGGAGTTTAGAGTGTTAAAGAACAAAATTCAACCATGTAAATTTGAGGATCAAATTGGCTTTATTAAGCAATTCATGAATCAGGAAGCATCCCGTCTAGCAACTAAAGGGGCACAGAGAAGAGATGTACAAAGCTGGAAGGTGTTATAGAGAGGAAGAAGTGGGACTAAGAAATCGAGAGTGGATTCTTCCCTTGAGGGACAGCAGAGGGTCTTAGCAGGCAGATTGTCTCATTAGCGCTGACCAGCCAATTCCAGATTGATTGGTTAAAATTCAGGCTGAAACTGCAATTAGATTAGTTATTAAGTTCCAGTTTGGTGAGGTAGCTTAGCAAAAGTGACTCCATTTTGGCCTACTGTTTCTTTCTTTCTTTTGTTAAATTGCAAGGTCAGAAGCAGTTGGATAATGAACTCTGCCTCACAGGGTCCTACCAGGCTGAAGGTCAGACCCATCTTTGAATCTCAGACATTTCTGGCACAGTGCCCACACAGTAGGTGCTTGATGCCCACACAGTAGGTGCTTGATGCATCCCTGCCACCTGCGGGTTAAGTGAGTCATGGCTCCCTTTGCAGAGTCCATTGAGAATCTTAAGGAAACGAGAAAAATATGAGAAATGGGAGAAAATGTTTACTCTGTAATAAATTTGACAAGTTCAAGTGACCAAAAGTAATCTCACAGAGTGTTCTGATCCTAAATTCTTAACTGGGCAGGTCATGGTGAGTAGTCACGTTGCAAGCCTGTAACTTCTTTAAAGCTTTTTTTATCCTCCCCTGAGGGCATGCTTATTAATTTTAGAGTGAGAGGAAGGGAGGGAGACAGAGAAGGAAAGAAACATCAATGTGAGAGAGAAACATTGATCAGTTGCCTCTTGCACGTGCACCTGGACTGGGGACTGAATCCATAACCCAGGTATGTGCCCTGACCTGGAATTGAACCCATGACCTTTTGGTTTAGAGGATGATGCTCCAACCGACTGAGCCGCCACACCAGCCAGGGCCCAGGCCTGTAACTTCTTTAGTAGAAGTTTTATCTTTGCCTTAAGCAAGCCCTGTCCATTGTTCTCATGCATCTAGGTTAACACATCCTCAAAATGCCTGAACAATTCTCTTTTCAGATCCCTCAGCCATAGCCACCCTCAAAGGAGCACTTGATCTTATCACCCACCTTGTAATACAGTCCCAGAGATTTCCCCACCTTGCTTCTCCTACCTCCTCTCCCACTTTTCTGTAATCTTCCTTACTTCCCTCCTTAATTCCAAATGTATAAAAAGAACGGAAAAACTGCCATTCTCCAAAGTAGTTGAGATCTTGTCAGTTTGGCTCAAGTAAACTAAAGTCTCGACAGGTTTGGATGTCGACATATCCGTTGAACAACTCCGAGTTCCATCCTTGAGCTGTCAGGGTAAACCGTGATTACCCACTGCCTCAGCACGTAACAGTACTCACCTATCTGTATTAACTCTCCGTCAACGGTGAAAAGGGTGGTATGATTTTTGCTCTAGTGCATGGTTTGGTGTGCAAATGTAGAGCTCCTTTTATCTGTCTTTGAACTTAAGTTCATAAGCCCCTACTTCAGCTGATGGCAAAAAGATGAAAGTTTCCAATTCCATGTCATTCAGCCACATTTAGAGTTTAAAAGTGACCAGTTTGACATTTGAATTAACTAATTCAAGATTATCCCCTTTTCCTTCATTATAATGACCTCTTACTCTGTTGGTGAAGGAGGGATTCTGCCCTAGGGTTGTGGGGATGGCACTGGGGTTGGGGGCAGGGAGCACATGACCCCAAACACTGGACAGATGAGATAACAGCAATGTATTAGTCACCTACACTCACAGCCCAGGGGAAGAAGACATTATACGCCATGCAGGGCCACAGAGGAATTGCATTTGGGAACAGAGTGAAATATCAGGGACTGAGGGAGACACTGTGCGCATCAAAAGGATGTGGTGCCCCCTGGTTCCCGCAGGAGGGTATGATTGGTTCGTTTGAATAATTCTGTGGTCTGGCATAAGAAACATCCAAACCTGTAGAGAATTTTCATCAGACTTTACTTGAGCCAAACTGATGACATATGCTGGGGAACAAGATCTCAAATGCTCGGGAAGAATGAGTTTGCAGTTTCTCTTCTGCATTTGAAATTAGGAAGGGAACCAAGGGAGGTTACAGGAAGGTGGGGCAGATCAGATTACAGGCTAGTTAATGAGATTATATGCTCTCTCGCACACTTTAGAAAGAGGGGTCTGAAAGGAGGCATTTCAAAGGTGTGTTAGCCTCCATGCACAAGAACAATGGAGAGGGCTGGCTTAAAATCCTTCACTAAAGAAGTTACAGGCCTGGGGCGTGACTAGCCCCAAGACCTTCCCAGTTAGGAATTTATGATTTATTATAACACCCCTTTTTCATCCACCAGGAAGCTGAAATCAGCACTCAGGGGTATAAGCATGGACTGCACTTGGTCCTTGGGGGGCAGGTGGGGGAAGGGAACTTGTGGTTAGACCATTCAAGGCCCTCCGGATCTTGCTGGGTGTCAAGGCAGCACACCAGAGTGCACCTTAATTTTAGGCCTCAAACCACCCCGTCTTCACCTTCATTCTTCTCAGAGGTGATCCACGTTCCCAGGGTGCTTATAAATCATCCCGGCAGTCAGGGAAGAGTAGCCACCTCCCCTCTCTCTGTGACTGATTGGCTGGTCCAACCCCAGATCTCCCTGGCTGGCCAGCTGCCCAGCCTCCTGCACAGATACCCATTTGTGGGGGCTCAGGCACTACCCCCACCCCACTTTAATTGTCTGTAGTCTCTGTGAGGTGGCCTCGTTTCCATCAGTGCTACCATCTCCCTTAGTCATTCCTAATCTCCTTCTTTTTGTGTCTGATTCATGCGAGACTGGGGCCACACCCATGGAGGATCCAGGCAAAAGGCTGCCCTTCTGTTCTGGAATGCCCTCCCCCGCACCCCAGCTTATCCCATGTTAGGGTCTTGGGCATCCACCAGATCTAAGCTCTACAAACAGTTTTCCTGGCTTGCTAAACTCTTTTTTCACTTTGGGCAAGAAAGTCATTGTAATTTATCATGCATACTTCCTTCTCTTCAGTTTATGGCAAAAATTTCATGCTCTAGTCTTCAGGATTTTTGGTTCATGATATGCAAAACCAAGTTTTGCTGAAAACAAAGGAAAAATCTTTCTCTTTCAAACCCCAGGTTCTTATTATTTAACTTAAAATTTGATTTTAGATTTTCAAGAATTGTTGTCTCAACTCTTGGTCTTAAAATAATCGCTTCAACAGACAATTGATCTTTGTTCTAGGGCAATGATTGAACTGTTTGATACTGTAGTCACATGTGGCATTCTTTAAGTTAATATTGATTTAGATGAAATAACATTTAAAAGTCAGTTCTTCAGTTGCAGTAGACATATTTCAAGTGCCCAACAGCCATATGTGGCTAGTGGCTACCATTTTGGACAGTCAAACATAGAATGTTTCCACACTGCAGAATATTCTATTGGCCATTGGTAGCCTAGAGCAGGGATCCCCAGCCCCCAGGCCGTGGACCGGTACCGCTCTATGGCCTGTTAGGAGCCAGGCCATGAAGGAAGCCCCCATCCTGAGCTCTACCTCCTGCCCCCCCACTACTCATCCGTGGAAAAACTGGTCCCTGGTTCCAAAAAGGTTGGGAATGGCAGGCCTAGGGTACGTGTGCCTTTCCCTTGAGACCTGTGAATAGTGAGTGAAGGGTGATGTGTAAAGAAAGGATGAGGGATGAGGTTGCTGAGAAGGAAACCTGTTAATATCTCAAAATGTTGTCTTGCTACAGTAATGTTGAAGAAAGTTTTGACTTTGAGGAGCTTAAGTAACCTCTTTTCATGAGATTCCCTTCATTTCTTTGTAGGAGAACACTTCTGATGGCTGGAAGTGCTGCTGCCTACCAGTCTGTCACAGACGGCTTGCACCACGGGTTGCCACCACTGAGCATCTCTCTGGTGAAGAGCATTTTTGCTGCACAGCTCAGCCCGCCCCCACCGCTGGATTCACAGAGCCCCAGGTGCGTTGAGAGGTGTTTTGTGCCTATAAAGGCTGTGCTGTGCGTGGGGGGGTTGCCACTTTGTTTTCCTTGGTTTCAATATCTCAGGGACTCTCCGAGCTCTAACGCCCTCCAGTCTCGCTTGGCTCCCCTCCACTCATGTGGCGGAGCAGTCTGGCCCCCAAGGCCAGCAGCTTTTCCCAGGAAGGGTTTTTGCCTCCAAACTGCTCAACAGGCTAACTGGGGCAAAGCTTATCTGCTCACAGCTGGTAGCAAAACCAACATTTGCTCTTTTTCATTTAATAAACAATAGTGATAGCAATTACAGTACATAAATTAGGTCAGCAGCTGAGTTCGGAACAGCCTGTTTACAATGTGTGTTGTCAAATGTAATCCTGGCAACTAATGTAGCCCCTCGGCACCAGCAGTGCACCCTCCTGCTGCAACTAAAGAACCCCAGGTTCAGGAGGCGCAGAGGTCAGCCTGCAGGGTCGTCATGTCAGCTGTAGCTCACAAACTGTAGCAGTTATCTATGGCAGCATAACAAATTACCTCAAAATTTAGCATATTAAAACAATAAACGTTCATTATCTCATATAGTTACTGAGGCTCAGGAATTTGGGAGCAGCTTAATTGGGTAATTCTGGCTCAGAATTTCTCATGAGGCTGCATAAGTGTTGGCCGGTGCCTTGACGCTCTGCTGGAGGGGGATCTGCTTCCAAGCTCCCTCTCACACGCCTGTTGGCAGGCATCAGGAGACCCACCCGCAGGCTCATTCACGTGGGTTTGCCCATGGGCTTCCTTACAATGTGGCAGAGGACTTTCCCCCGAGTGAACGGTTCAGGAGAGAGTGAGACAGAGAACCCAGATGGAAGTTACAGTCTTTGTCACCTAACGCAGGAGTGCCATTCCATCACATGTGCCACATTCTGTTCATCAGAAGCAAGTCATTAATGTCATCACACACTTGAGGGGAAAAGAATCAAGCTCCACCTCTAAATGCAAAGAGCAGCAAAGAATTTGTGGACATCATCTCTAAAACCGCCTCCCAGACCTATATCTCTTGACTCCAAAATCTTCTCCCTCACGTTTCTGTGTATCAATGCCACCACCAACCCCATGTCGGTCCCACACGCCTGCCTTCCCTAGCTACAAGGCAATGACTGTTGGCCCAAGCCTTGACCCTCTTTTAGACCCAGAAGACAAGGTTGGACCATGACCACTAGGTCTGTTCCATCTGCCTTTGGGTGCTGCCTGGGATTAGGTGGATGCAGATGCCCTGCCTCCCTGCCATCTGAATCAACTTCAAATCTAAAAATTGCCTGAAGCCAGTACCAGGTCTAGAAGCATCAAGTGGGCCAGATGGACAGGCCCACTATACCCAGGGCTGCATGTGGTAACACAAGGAGCAGGGGATGCCTTGGCTGTGGGACAATGATGTGGAGAAAATGGAGGCCCCCGTGTAATGTTGTGGCATTGATTTTGAGCTGTTACCTAGAACTGAATCACAATGGTGATTAAGGACAAACTTTTAAGATTCCTAATATTGAGAACATTTGAACAAGTTTTCTTTTTTCATTATAAATATGTCGCATCGGTATAACACTGATCTGGAACTTTCAAACACCATGCTGACTAGTTACACGGAACTCTTAAGTATCTGTCTGTGTTTAGCCACTTTCTGAAAAATCAATTTAATGAAGTAAAGCTGTTACACTCCCCTCTATATCATTAGGGACTACACATCAGAACTATTTCTACATAATAAGTAAGGTATCCCACAGCATTTCGGGTGCAGACACAGTTATCCTGTTTGCACAAGGATGTCTATTATGAATACAGTACAGCACTACCGTGTTTATTACTTGGATCTTTTAGGCATCTGTGCTGTTCCCTCGGAAAGCATTTTTGCAAGATGGAGGGCCATTTCCAGCCCTGAGTAGCAGCCCAGATACCCTGGAATTTAACATGCAGGATTGGTCTTCCCACTTGTCACAGACGCACCCCAGTGCAGACTGCAAAGCAAGTGGCATTGGGTCTATAATAATAGGTCAGATCCTCCACACCCTGGCTGGTGGTGAACAATTTATGAGATAACCAGGTTGTTTTATAATGAGGCGTAAGCCCAATGCCTGCAAGGTGAGTCATGCTTTCTTACGTCAGTAGAGCATTATGGTCTCAGCTGGTATCAGCCTTGGTTGTAAATTCAGCTGAAATTCCCATGGCCAGGAATGATCTGGAAGAGAGGCCTTCCATTCCCGGCCATTTTGAGGGGCCTCTTGGAGAAACACCCAGGCTGGCAGCTCAGAGACGGGTGACCCCTGACCCATCTACGAATAGTGATAGAAAGAGAACTCTTTATGCAGAACTCATGAGAAGACTTTTTTTAATCATGTGTTTTCTCCCTGATTATTTAAGTAAATATGATTATTTTCATTTTTAAAAATTTTAAATATAGAAAAAATTAAGAACACGAAAATCAATCATAAATTTGCTTCAAAATCATATGGAGGTGGGGCGTGATAGGGATCAGGCAGGGCTGGCCACAGGTTGATGGTGTTTGGGGCTGGGTGGTGGGAACTATTCTGTTTGCTTTGTATATGCTCAAAGTTCTCCATAAGTCAAAAACAAATTTTTAAGTACAATAGAAAGAATGGTTAAAAAGTAATAATCATAGCCTCCCACTAGGGTATAATCACAGTTCACATTTTGGTTTATTTTTTCCAGTATTTTTCCTATGCATACATGTGTTGTATCTGTACTTTTAAAAGAAAATTGGCCTCACACTATACATTCACCAGGGACAGACATTGTAAGAGCTGGGAAACTTGGCCTTCCATACAGAGCCAGAAGTCTGAGATGTTCCAAGAAGACTTTGAGCTTGAGATGTTACTCTGATTATTATGGAATTTTTTAATACTTGAGAGGGCAGGGCTTGTAAACACAATTACTCCTAGTTTTCTCCCCAAACGCCATGTGTAAATAATACATAGAAATCTCCAAAGTGGATGTTTTTATTTTTTTCCATTTTTAGCTGTGCCTCTGTAGGCCAAGTGACCATGACCTCAAGGTGGCTCATGGAGAGCTGGTGGCATGCTGCTGCTAATGGAAGATGTACTTCTGAGTAACTATCACATGACCAGGGAGGGTCCCCAGGACGGCAGGCCACATTAAACAAAGATACACAGGTATTCTTGGTGAAGAGTCCACATAATTGGCCGATGCTGTATTGTTCTGAAGAACCTCCCTAGTTTAGAGATGGCCCGGGAAGCCACATCTGTCCCACTGCCTCTCCCACTGGGTCCTGCACTATGCGAACGCTGCACAGGAGGAGCAATGAAGCAGCAGCGGCCTGTGAAAGCCACTCCGAAGTATTTTCTTTCACAGTAAGTCCCATGGTCTGTGGTATATCCATTTCTTTTAATTTGAAAAATAGAACAAAGGGTGTGAGAGGTCCACTGAAATCACATAGAATGAATACTCCATTGCTGGATGCTTTTCCTTGTGAGCCACACATTTGGGACCAGAGTTGGAAGGACCTGGGTGAACACCTGCAGCCTGGGCTCCAGTCTTCATCACTCAGCTCGCCTGTGGACTCCTAGGCAAGCACTCCCTCCCTTGGACTTGTCCCTCTGAACGCAAAGGTACCAAGAGCCACCTGGTATCATAACTTGTAACAATTCTGCATGTATCTGGGAACCAGACAGAGACTTGTCTGGACACAGGGAAAGCTGGCTGGTGCCCCTGTTTAAAGAGCCTCCTTTCCAGAACCAAACTCCCTGAGAGATGCATGCACCAGCATCTCCATTTCCTCTCCTTCCATCTGCTCCTCAGAAACTGCAATCTCTCTCCATCCCTAGCTCATCACTCAGACCACCATCATCAAGAACGCAGTGGTCCTTGTCACTAAATCCTCCGGGTACCTTCCAGTCCCCTTCCAACCCAACCCCTTGGCAGCATTTGACACAGTATGTCCTTCTTGAAGCGTCTCCTTGGCTCCCAAGACACAGCTCCCTCCTAGTTTTGTTCTGACGCTGCTGGCTGCGCCTTCTCTGACTTCTCTGTAGACTCTCCTCGGATGATATGTTCTTCGGGTTTTGTCTCACTGATGCTGCTCCCAGGGCTGCATTTTGACCTCCATGGCTCCAGCACCGGTATCTTCATGGGCCCCTTCCCCCATCAAAACAATGCAAAGTTACAGCTTACTGCTATGTTAATGTGAAGAAAAACATATTAACATCATGTATTAAAATATTTTATTCAATCTAAATGTTTTTTCTAATTTTAAAGGAAATTAAAACATGTTATGAGCTCCAGGCATTGTGCCTTCTGTGCCTAATCAATAAGTTGGTTCCGTATACTGTGAATACTACTATTGGCTGTGATTGAGATCTGTTCAGAGTGCTTTATTAAGTATTACTTTCTTTAATCCTCACAATAATTCCATGAGGTAGGTACTTCCATTATTCTCATTTTACAGATAATACCAAGGCTTGGAGACGCTAAGTGATGCTCCCGAAGTCACATGTCTCGTGAGGAGAGAAACCCGGATGCCAGCCTAAGAGCCTGGCCCTGGAGCTGCCTCATGCTCATCTCTCCACTGTGTGCTCCACGCCTCACGCTCTCCCCAGGCACACCTACCTACCTCTATGGCATTGATGACTTTCCCTGTGATGACTCCAAAATCTGCATGTCCAGTCCAAACCGCAGTCCTGTAAACTTCACATGCTCAGCTGCTTGGTCCACCTCAGAAACAGTGTGTCCCAAACTCAGCTCATTTCACTGCCTTCGCTCTTGCTCCTCACTCCATATTCCCTGGCAGTTTACCACCACCAGCCCCGTGGTCCAAGCCAAGAAAGCTACACCCCCATCTTTGACTTCTATCATCTGCTATCATCCAACACCAACGTTTCCTATCCTGTTATTTTAATATCTCTCAAGTTAGTCTACTTTTCTCCATCCTGCCCCACAAGCCCACGTCCACCAGTCCAAATCGTCATCAGCTCCTAATACAGGGCTGTGATCATAACCTCCAGTGGGGCTCCCTCTATCCACTCTTGCCTCCTTCCACTCTGTTCACCAGGACGATGTTTTTAAATGCAAACCTGAGTGTGTCACTTCCCTCCTATAATCCATCAATGACTTCCAAACACCCTGAGAGTAGAGTCCACGTGCCTTAACCTTCACAACTTGACCCCCGCCAGTGTTTCTACCCCCAACTTGTCTCAAGTTGGCGGTGTGTTGTGCCCTCTCTTTCTAGTGCCTTCCTGAGAGTTGGTCCCTCTGGAGGAGAACTTCCTTCTTCTGTCACCTTCCACTTCATCATCTCCTCCACTCCTACTTGTCCTCCAGGTTTCAGTGTCCAAACCACTCTTTCAGAAGCTTTTTCTGACCTTTCATCTTTAAGTGAATGCCCCTCTCTGCCAATTAGGGTGCCTCTGCCGCAAATACCAGGTTGTCTCACTAGCCTGGACTTCAATTAAAAAAGTGTATTCATCTTTCAAAACAAGTGTAGAAGGAGGCAGGTCAGGTTGGGGCAGCCACTCAGGTAGGTGCAGGTGCCCAGCTCTGCCATCCTGGGTGTGTCAGCAAAATGCCACCCTCATCTTTGTAAGATGAAAAGAGGACCAAAAAAGCTTTCTCCTTAGGGGCTTTTTTTTTTTCAATCAAAGAGAAAAATCCTTTCTAGAAGGCTTCCAATAGATTTTCCTGTGTCTTACTAACACCAACAAGTATACCTCAGGCCTCTTAGTAGGAAAGGACATGGTTTAGATATGCCATCTAAACTCTACAACAGAATTAGATGCTTCACCCAGGAGGAACATTTGCAGAGCTGGGTACAGACCAAGTAGTGCCGAGACCAAGAAGCATGCTGGGCCCTTTGGTCCCTGTCTTCACCATTTTTGGCCCTGTTTCCGATGGGCCATCACTCCCCAACGCCCCCATCTCCCCCATCTTGTTCTTTATCCTGTCTCCTGGTCCCTCTCCCACCCTTTAAAACACTTAGGAAGAGAAGACTTCTCTTAATATAAGACTTCTCTTGATTTTCAAACCAGTGTTTTTCAAGTTGACCCTTGAAAAACACTTCTTTGAGAATGCAATGCTCCCCTAATGCATGGATTTTTTCACAAACATACAGTCAGCCCTAAATGTCCTTGGGATTCCCACCTGCACAGGGGCCGGTGCCCCTGACCCCCATGTTGTTCAAGTGTCAACTATACAGTAACAAGGCTAGTTTGCTTTAAAATTAGTATTTGTTTTAGTCAGTTTTATTTTTATGATCTGTTTTATTTAAGAGTATTTAAACTGGAAACACTGGAGTTTTTACCAGGTTTCCTGTTTCTGCTATGCCACCAGTTCTGTGATCTCTTAGGCTTCAGTCTCTAAAAAAGAGAAAGTGTTGAATTAGCTCAGGGCCTTTAAAGCTGTGGTCCCGGGGCCCTGGGTTCCTCAGAGGCACTTTGGGGACTTTTGAGCAGAGGGACCAACTCTGTGGCCTGCAGGCTGCCACCTCCTGTAACCATGTTTGGCCTTGGTCTGTTGGATATTTGGGGCCACTGCCTAAGACTCAAGCGACAAAAGGTTTCTGAAAGTAAAATAAATCTAGAGCTGCATGGATCACCTGGTTGTTGAGGAAGTTGGCAACAAGGTTGAGGCGTCGCCAGGCATCCTCAGGAGCTCACTCGCCCAGGTCTTGTTTGCCACCTGTCGCTCTGACCAGCCCTCTTCTGGAGGCCACACCTTACTTCAAATATGTTAATAGTACTGATCTAGGATCCAGTTACACTGGCAGTTCTTCCTGTTCCTACTCAGGAAACTCGAGCATGTAAGGTACTAATACCCGATTGTTCTCCGAGGCCGTGCTTGCCATCACATCATGAACCAGATTTGCCAGCTTCTCTGCAAAGGGAAGCTCCTTTTCCTGTGACTGAGCTGCTGTTGTCAGACGGAGGGCCTGGACACAGGTCCCCGTTCTGCCTGTCATCCTCTGGGTGACTAGCCCTCAGACCACTGGCTACAGGAGAGCAGGGACCTAAACCCCTTTCCCTCCACCCCTTTCAGGGCTCATGGCAGCCCCTCAACAAACACTTGTTTAAGAAAAACACCAATGAATGAATGAGCAAATCATAATTTTCAAGTAAAATTGTCTATTAAATAGTGAGTTCCAATTAAGAGACATGTTCTCTGCCTAACTTTTAAAGGACGATAGAAGGAACAGGAAGTAAGAATAACTTAATTTTCCTTTTCCTTGCCCATCCAATGGCTGAAATCCCCAATTTAAGGTTGTTATTGCTCTGCCATATGGGAAGTTAAATCTCGAGTATGTTGAAAAGCACTTTCCAGAATGCAGAGACTAAACATGAAAACCTTAATTTTTCAAAGGGAGAGAGAATGTTAGTACCCAAGTAAAGAAGTGTAAAAATAAATGGTTCAAGGCTCAAGCAGAAAGCTGAAACTGAGGCCTTTCTCTCCTGTCTGCCCAGGAAGGGTACTTTCCCTCTCTAAGCCCCACAAGTGCTGCAGGTCTGTAAACCACTCCTCCTGGGGAGCAGAGTCATTTCCAGAGACTTCTTTCTGCAAGGCCTACAGGTAAAAGTCTATCCCGTCTGGGTCCATGATCAGTAAAGAAGAATTTCTGCAATGCTTTCAGCCAAATTTATCCAGAGCACCGGGTTTCAGAAGTCAGTTCCCCAGCAGCCCAGAGGCCCCCAAGCTCTGGGGAGGCCCGTGCACTGCCCTTGCTTTGCTGAGGTCATTTCTGGTGCTGTGGAAGCAGCTGGAAGTGCTGAAGGAGCATTGGGGCCGCCTTAAGCTGCGAGGTCAGGACATTAGTTCCGTCTCTCTCCACAAACAGCTCTTGGAGCTCTAAGGGTGAGTGTTGCTGAGGTGGAAATTCATGTGAGCCTGGGGTTGGGCAAATTCCAGCCCCTTGCTCTGGGGGTGAGATTTGGTTCATGAATCCTGGTACGGCCTGCCCCACTGAGCCCGAGGGAGCTGGGCAGTGTGTCTCAAGTAGTGCTTTACAGGAAGAGCTGCGCTCTGTGGACTGCAGGGACAGCTCTGGCCATGCTAGGCAGCACTGCATATCATTTACCCAGAGTTCCGTCCCTGGGAACTTGTGCCTTTAAAGTGTCCCCACCGTGCTGACTCTAAGGTTTTTAGCTCGGAAGTTCCCAGCGAGCACAGGGTGGGGAGATGCTGCTGCTGCAGATTCCTGCCCACTCTCCGCCCCATTAGACCCAAGTGCTGAGTCTCTGAGAGCTTCATGCGTGGCAGCCAGAGGTGTATATGGTGCAGAGGTATAATTAGGTCTTCAGGGTAGCGGGGGGTGTTTTCCCAACTTCGAGCGCTGGCTGGGATGACTTAGCTGGCAGGAAAGACACATTGCTTCGGCCACGTGCCTGTCACCCAACAAGTATTCACAAAGCACCTACCCACCTCGCAGGACCTTGCTGAACACAAGAAGGGTCACTTTGGTGGGATAGTCTGGATTGTGTATCTTATGAGATATTAACAGTCAGCTTCCCTGGTTACTAGGGAATGAGACTTGTCCATGTTTTGAAAAATAAAGACAGAAATTAGAGGTACCCAGTGGGAAGAGGCCTCAGGGTTTAAGACTAACTGAGGGAAAAGCAGAAGTGGTTAATTTACATGTTGATGTAAGCACCTGTGATGGGTTGGGAGGTTCATGTGATGACAGGAAACAGAACAGGAATGGAAATAAGTGTCAGAGATTCTACTGAGAAAAAAACTATGTTTGTTTGTAACTTCTGTCTCCCTTTTTTAATAGAACTGACATTTTGTACCCCAGAATCAAAGCTATAGCCAGGAGGATGGGGAAAGAAGATGAATTTGGAGAACTTATAATATATAGTCAGTCTATTCTTCCCCTCAGAGGCACTTCAGAAATTGAAATAAAAACTCAGCAGGTATGCAGGAGCTGTTTTGAATTTGGTTTTGAAATTTTCTTTTATGCCATTAACAGATTTACCCAAGTAGTGGTTTTGTTCTATGAAATGGAGTAAATTGAAGGATGGTAAGTCACTGAACAGGCTCAGAGAGAACTAAGTATTTAAAGGCGTATGGGGCTTTGAATAAGCTAATAACCACCACTTAATGTCTCAAAATTATTAATGTAAGTCTAGATTTTCATATTTTAATTTCCCCAAATTAAGGCATACCACCACAAAAAAAGATGATGATAGAAAATATAATCAGGTGCATCCGAAACATAAAATCCAGCACAAAGTATCCCCACCCCATGCACACACCCATGGAAGCAAAATATTTAAAATAGCTCCTGCGATTGTTTTCTGAGAACAAGACAACACCGTTCACGCTCAGCCCGTTTGGTGTGTGTTAGGCAGTCTGTGCGGAGAGGCTTTTTTCCCACGTGTCTGTCCACCTTGTCCCGGGACACAGCTCCGTGCAGCTGTGCTTATCGTGACAGGTGAGCAAAGCCTCTGGCTCCCTGGGCATCGGTGCAGCGGGCGCGCGGCTACTGAGCATCCGGGAGAAAGCAGCACCCCGCCCTCAACACACACACACCAGTCCCAGGCCATGAGCGCTCTGCAAGCACAGCGTATAAAGTAAGGGCTCAGGGTTCTTGGAACAGAGTTTCTCTGGGCTGTGTATGGAGTTTTAAATCTTCTCGTGAAATCCTCCTTGGTGTCTAAATCAAGTCTCAGACCTGACGGCTCCTCGTATAATAACAGATCACAAAATTCATGGCCACATTTAGAGAGCCAAAACACATTAGGTCACCTCGGACACTGAGCACTTTGCAATTTAACAGAACTTGGCAAAAAGGGTTGTGTTTTATTAGTCAGAATGTAGGCCAGGAAGAAAAGATGTTGGTCTCAGAGAGGTGCATCTATCCCCACAGAAGCACTTGGGAGCCCTGGACAGGGACCACCCTTCGTCCCCGGTGTGGGAGAGCTGCTGACGGCCAGGACCAGCCCAGGGCCCTTCGGCAGGAGTTTGACTTAGAAGCCTCCAGTGTAAACTGAAAGTGGAGACTGATTTCGAAACTGCTCACTCTAGCTTCAGAAACTTCTGGAAAGTCTTGAAATTCATATGATCCAGGAGGTATGAAGAAAACTTACCAGAGAGATGACACTGTTTGTGTCAGAAAAGTCCAAGGAGCAGCATACTCTGCCCACAGGTGAAGTATGATGATCTCACAAAATAACATTTACTGCCCTGGCCAGGTGGCTCAGTTGGTTGGAGCGTCGTCCCGTACACCAAAGGTTTGAGGGTCGGATCCCCAGTCAGGGCACGTACCGAGGCTGACGGTTCGGTCCCAGTCGGGGTTCGTAGGAGAGGCAACTGATCGACATTTCTCTCCCACATCAACGTTTCTCTCTTTCCTTCACTCTCTCCCTTCCTCTCTCTCTTTAAAAATCAATAAATGTAACTTTGGGTGGGGATTGTAAAAAATAACATTAACTGTTTTTTCCTAATTATAAAAGCAATCCATGTATCCATATTCAGGGTAAAAAAACTCTATAATGCCCAGAAAAATGAAACAAAAATTGCCTTTTAACATCTTGACCCATAGAAAAGTACTATTAACACCGACATATTTCCTTCCATTGAAAGGGCTTTTCATAGAAAACATTTGTTGTATGTCAACTCGAACTGAAAACTTTTAAATAAATACATAAATAGAAAACATTTGTTAACTTCAGTCTCAACTCTGCTTATTAACTCTAACTGAAATAAACTTGAACTGAGGAACACAAAGGTTTTCTTATTCCATATGTACATGTCACAGTGCACATATATGACATATACATGGGGTGGGAAGGCAATCAGAATCATTTCCTTTTATCTGAGGTCTAAAGTCAGGGTCACCTGGCTGGTGTGGCTCGGTAGACTTAACATCGTTGGCCTGCGAACTGAAAGGTCACTGGTTCGACTCCCAGTCAGGGCACAGGCCTGGGTTGCAGGCCAGGTCTCCAGTTGGGGGCATGTGAGAGGCAACTAATCAATGTTTCTTTGCTGCTCTTTCTCCTTCCCTTCCCTACTCTATAAGGATAAGTAAATAAAATCTTAAAGTCGGAGTCACTTCATGGACATGTGACCAGTGCCGTCACACAGGACTCAGGGGCAGTTGGAGTTTAAGCTCTTTGAGTGCCACCTTGAAACTCCTAGTCTTAACTTAGAATTTCTGTGTTGTAAGTGGAGTCCAGTGAGTTGATGGAGCGTGCACCGAGGGCTCAGAGCCTTGGCTCACATCGAGTCCCACCTCCTGCTGCCTCCCCTCCTTGCCAGGTGGGGTTCTCAGCTGCCTGTTCCCCGGCTCTCTGTCACCCAGGACACACCCCTGAACTTCCCCTCACCATCCCCATCAGCAATCGCTGCAGCTCTCCACCCCAGTGGGGACCTGAGCCTGGCGAAGGCCAAGGTGGGGTGTGTATGCCTGGCAGTGTCTGAGGGATCCCGGGCTGACAGCAGCACAGTGTGTTAGATGCTGACTCAGTGGGGACAAGCCTGTTGCCCATCCCTGGATGCCTAAAATACCCCAGTTCAGAGGTTGTAATACCCGTGGAGTTGCCCATCTACAATGGGTTGGGGTCATGTGCCTGTGGGAAGGGGCATGCCTGGCTCAGCTTCTTTGCCCCTGGCCAGGGAGCAAGACCTCAGCCTTGTACCTGGTGGACCACATGCGCTCACACACCCAGTCACAGGGTGGGGGCCCTGGGAGCCCATGAGGGTCGACCTTGCCCTGCAAGTGTTCCCATGCATGGGTGAGCAGTGCTGAAAACAAAGAACACCATGACAGGTCAAGAGAGACTGTGATAGGCAGGAAAACTCTATCTTTTAGTACCTATAATGATATTTTTTTCCTGCTTTTTCAACAAGAAGACCTGTATTTTTATTTTGCATGGGGCACCACAGATTCCCTAGCCAGTCCTGTCTGAACTACGATGTCTGTTCCTAACTCCTATGGATTTTGTAGGAAAATCCACAACCTTTGATCTACAAAGGAGTTATATGACTAGCAAAATAAACTGGGTTTTCCTCTTGAGGCGATGCCCACAGGTTGTAATGTTTATGAATAACCTCTGTCCTCCCCCAAGCCATTGTCATTTTATCAGTGCTTCAAGTAGCTGAATTCTGTAAACAGGGCTCTGGAAGAAGGCTGTGCCTGGAGAGGGCAAACCACACCTCCTCCTCCCCAGGTGTCTCTGAATGTCACCAGTTAGCTGAGTGTGGTTGAGCTCCAGTTACAGAATATTTAACAAGACACAAAGCCCTGTTGTTTGTGCTGAGTTTGCTGCATCCAGTCTGCTCCCTTGGAGAAAATCCACAAGCACGAGGCAGGAGCAACCATCTGCACCTCGGGGGCTGTGGTTCTCAGGAGACGGGAGGAAGCACCTCTGCTCTGCAGCTGTGCAGCGTGCTGCCCCGTGCAGGGAGCATCTCAGCTGTGCTTGGAAAGGGCCTTTAGTAAGGGGCTGGTGGGCGTCAGGCAGAAAGCAGGGCAGAGTTATTTTTAATGGTGGTAAGGTTGATATTACCAAATCTTACGTTGACTACAGTGTACTGGCCAATTCTAAACTCTCGTTCAGATTCTGTACTCATGGCATTTTTAAGATAAATGCCAATGATGAGGGTGTTTGGGTTTGAGTTTTGATCTGTTAGCATGACTTCATATGGAGGCCTAAGTCTCCTCCTGAACTGACTTCTCCCCATGCAAGTGGCAGAGTCCCCACTGCCTGCCAGGGGTGCTTTTACATATATTTCCTCAATTTAGTCTTCCTAAGAACTCTGTGGGTTGGATACCTTTGAAGAAGGTGATAAAACCACGTCCTGCCCATCTCAGCAGCAAGAAGCAGCCCTTGGGGATGGGGCTTCCAACAGGGGCCACTTCTTCATGCAAGACCACTGTCTGTGGCCAAGATTAGCTTGGGGCTGAGAGGTTCTCAGAGGGAGTTAGAAATGAAGAGACTGAAACCAGGGGACATCACAGGCTCCTGTCCTTCCCTTGGGGTCTCCTCTCTCCCTGTCAGCTGACTGAGGTGTCTACATTTATACCTGCTAGAAATGCACCCTTGATGCTTCTCTCTGTCTCCTTCCCTCCTCTTCACCTTGTCTGGGGGCTTAGTCTTGTGTGAGTGAGTTTTCAGTTTCTCAGTAAGCATCTGCAAATGCGGCAGCCACGCCCAGTCTGCAGCTGGTTCTTCGAGGCAGAACCAGTGCTCCCCGGGAACGTCCAGAAGCGGCTCCAGGCATCAGGATTCGCCTGGACAGGGAGATGGGCCCCACTGAGACAGAAAGGCTTTTTGCCCTTCTCCGCCTTTGACATTTTGGGCATTGAAGTTGTTTTTAATTGATTTTCTAAACTTCTCCAAGCAGTTACAAGGCCACCAGTCTCCAAAGTAGAGTACATATATCCCAGGGGTGTGGGAAGAAAATATTAGAACTTCTGAGTACATGAAGTTCAAATGTAAGAAGTCACATGTGATACTCCACCCTGAAGTATCCTAACGTGATGGTGGGAAGGCAATCCATATTGTGAGGTGAAAAAGAAAAACCTACTCCCAACCAATAAGAAATCAGACAAAGGAATTGAAAGGTAGAGGGAACTACTGGGAATGTGGATTGAGGTTCACTCCACTGCTGGTGGTCCTCTCCCTAAGTACACCATGCTTTGCAATAATAGCCAGCGATCGTATTGTAGGAAATTACATGTACATAAACCTACATATGTTAAAGGTGAGTGAATAAATATGTTTCCCTTGAGTGAAGCACAATCCAAATACTCAAGAGAGAATGGTCTAGGCCAGCGTGTTCCTAGGGATGTGCCCTGAGACACAAGTCCCTCAGCATGTTCACGCAAGAGTTCTCCCAACCACCCTTCACTGACAGACTCACGGATTCCCTGAAGCGTTCGTCCCTTGGTGGCACAAGCAGGCTTAGTGCTCACTAATCACAGTCTTTGGCCTGTGTGTGTTTACCGAGCATCACTGGTCACTGTTTGCTCCAAACCTGTTTTACCACTTTTACTTGTCATTGTGTTTGAGTAATGTAATTCGTGTTATGTAAACCAATGAACTAGGAGCACAAAAAGAGACCTCTTCTGTGAGAACTAAGCTGAAATGGATAAACTGTGGTACCTCCAGTCAATGGGATATTACTCAACACTAAAAAGAGAGGAGCCATCAAGCCACGAAAAGACGTGGAAGAAAGTTAAGTGCATGTTACTAAGTGGAAGAAGCCAACCTGAAAAAGCTACATACTGTCTGATTCCCACTATATGACTTTTGAGAAAAGGCAAAACTATGGGGACATTAAAAGTGTCAGTGTTTGCCAGGGGTGTAGAGAAGAGAGAAGGACAAACAGGCAGAGCGCAGAGGAGCTCTGGAGACTTGAAACCACTCCGTGTGAAACTACAGTGGTGGACACGTGTCATCATACCTTTGTCGGACCGTAGTTTCTGAGCCGTAATGTAAACCATGGACGTTGGATGATAACAACATGTTGGTGTACTTCTTCAGTTGGAACAGTTTACCACGCTGTGTGGGATGTTGATTTTGAGGGGGGCTGTCTGTTGGGGGTGGGGGCAGGAGGTATATGGGAGCTCTCCATACTGTCTGCTCAATTTTTCTGTGAACCTAAAACTTTTTTTTAAAAAGAATGCATTTGGACTGTTTTACAGTGTTTAAGCTTTTTCTCCATTAAAAGAAACAAACTAAATAAAAAGAACACTAGAGACTGTAGACCATGCACAAATATTGTAGTTTATGGAAGAAAGATGGCACAGAACTTCAGTGCGTGCATCTACACAAAGGAAAGGCTAGGCTTTATGTTAGAAGATGACAAATGGTTGTGTATTGGTGTATTTTTAAGTTAAACAGAATGTTTAAGACGGTGCATGTGATCTTTTAAGCACTCTCTGGTATAACAGATTTCTTGATTTGAATGATCAGCTCTTAGGCTTAATTGCTTTAAATAAGAGGATTTCTGCCATATTTTGCAGGAGTTGAGAGAAAGGGGTTTTGTTTGTTTTTTGTTTGTCAAAATAGGTTTGGGAAATTTGGAGTGAGTAATGTTAAAAAGATTTCTTTACTCCAGACCTTCTTAGAGACTTTGCTGCCCTACTGTGAATTATAAATCTCCAGGAGAGAGAGTGCAAAATGTTTTTTAAATTTATCTGACCACTGAACCTTCCTTCCCCTTGGGAACATCTGTCATCAACTCAAGGAACTAGTGTCCTGGGGGGCAGCTTGAGAAGCACAGAAGATAAAATACATGCATTTGCTTGAAGCAACAAGGTTTTCAACCTGGCTGGGAAAGCAACCTTGACTGGCCTTGAAGTTTCAGTTCTGCCTCAGCTTAGGACCCAGGGGCCACGCAGGCACAGAGGCTGGTGGTTGTGCTGGAGGAGTGAGATACCGAAATACCAGCCAAGGAAGAAGGTGCCTTTCCTAGAGGGAGGAGGCTCTGTGGGGGCAGGGAGCTGTGTTTGCAGAGGGAGAGAGGGGAAGTGGCTTGGCCACCGGAGTTAAAGTTTCTTGCAGTCAAAGGACATGGGAACATGGGGGGGGGGGGGGGGGGGGGGGGGGGGGGGGGGGGGGGG